>CM047811.1:44427204-44632702 GCA_026214975.1 Gentiana macrophylla | reverse complement strand
TTACCTCATAACCTAGGTTTTGGGGATGAAACTCCTCCTTTTATATTGGCTTGGACTTAGATTTTCTACACTCCAATGTAATAATAAACTTTTCCAAAGGTTTATGAACATGTTCTTTATGAAAGAGACAAAAAATTAGTGGATATAATATATGTCATAAAAACAACGATTTATAACAGTTGTAAGATAAAATTATTACCTCATGAATCTATGTTTTTTGTTGAAGTATGAAGATCTCATCTTAGTCCTACATTTGTGGTGTCATTAATGTACAGTATCCTGTTGTGTGTGTGTATTAGATTGGATAGTACAATCCTTAAAAAAAGATTGGATAGTACAAGTTAGTATATTAGATTTGATCATTATTAATATTCCCTACATTTCAATATCGTTGGATGATCAACATCAATGATAAGAAAATGATCTTTGGTGCATTGTATCTTCTTCATCATCATATTTGCAAATTCTTTATTCTAACTTGGTATCAGGGCTATGGCAACTCAAGGAACATGATCACAAGCAATCGTCAGCTCCCATGGAGTTACTAGGAGCTCAGAAGGGTCAATTGTAGCATGATCAGAGCTCTTCAACCTAGAATGAGGCTTCTTATGGAACCACCACTCAAAGCTGGAACTTTGATTCCTCGGGTGGGACCGTATTTCCCCAAATTCCAACTCGACAACTCAAATGGTCCGATCTCCACTTTGATTTTTGAACCATGGGGTCGTCTTCCGTTTTCTCAACTCAGGTCTGATAGTTACTCTTCCATTTTCAGATATCCTGGCTATAATCTTTTTCATCACCTACAACTCCTTTTCATGTCCATTTGAATCGGACACCTTTGTGAAACTAACAAGATAAAATATCTATTATGGAAGTCCACAATGTTTGCTATTATTTACAGTCATAAGTTAGATGATTATCTTGAGGAACATAACACAGACCTATGCACTTCTAGGAACATTAAGTAATTAGGCTCTTGAAGAACAACTAGCAATGGATCATTTGCCCATGGGATGTTTTTAATCCCCATAACTCAAGCAAGCATTTGTTGAAGTCATTAGATGTACTAAATCTCATGGGGTTTGGGTCACAAATTAAAGTCTCTTAAACAATTGGCTTGGATGCTTGAATTGAAGAATGTTACGACCAAAGATGATAAATACATCAAATCAATGGTTGATTACTATTGTTACATATGTAATACATATATTATACTAATTATAAAGTATAATATTATGCCTTTATTATTCTGTTTTTTCCTCCTTTAATCCATTTGCTTAATCTCTCCAACCACACTCCAACCACTAGCATGTTGCACTTATTAGCCACCCTTCTAGACATGTTTCTGCTTGCATTTAATGCCTTGTCTCTCTAGTATTTGTATTCTATTCTTTGTAATCTATTTATACCATGTAATTTTAGTCAATCAAATAAGATAATTCTTTTATTCTATCTTAGAAAACTACATAGTAGCAGAGCGATCTTGAAACACACTTTCAAGTGACCCTTCATCTTCTTTTAAAAAAAAAACCAAATGGTGAAGATTCTGAAGATGCAGAGTTACTTCCAAAGCCAAAACCAGTATCCTTCCTACTAATGGAAGTGATAATCCTAATATCGAGATCACTACCATAAGACTGAATGACTCCAGCGATATTGGTGGGCACAATCAGATCAAGATATACGTGACGAGGAAGCGGAAGCCCAGGCTATCTAAGCTGGTTCTATTAAAGAACACGATGCGATGATGAAAAAGCATATGAGACATGGCTAGTAATATATAATATCTTCTTCCTATATTATAGAAAGGAAGGGTTTTAAACCCTTCCTCCACGTGTCCAAGCAAATATTTTTCGAGGGAAATTTTTGGGTATGATTGGGCTAACATATAGAGTCCAAACTTTGCGATTAAAAACTTATCTGGGCCTTTTTATTCTCAGCCCATTGCTCACATTATTGTCTAAGCGAGGAATATTGTGTAAACCTACATTATTGTGTGAACAACTCCCTCTCTCTTACCCTACGTTACGAGTATTGCGCCTTTGTTGAAGAGTTGTTGAGGTAGTTCTTTGCTGAGAAGAGGTAGGTCGGTGGGTGAGCTTTCCACGGTCATGGCGTCGGCTATCTACGAAAGAGAATGGGGATTGCCCACGGATGTTCGATGGATTCGTTGATCTCGGTTGGTAAGTGTCTCTCTCCCACTGTTGATTTCGCCATTACCGCCTCCTACACTCTTCTTAAGCCTTTGAATTTTTAGTTAATATAGTCTCGCCTTTTCATTCTTGTTTCTGCGTAATTTGAGGTTGGCTAGCCCCGATAGTCGGTGTGAGTTCTGAAAAAAAAAACCGGAAGGTAAATTGACTACAAATTCGTGATTAAGAACTTAGGTCATGCATGAATCTATTGTGCATCTGATTTTCCACCGTAAGTAAGCTCAAATTAAACAATTTGCATGCTCCATCTATTGCTTACCCTTTACTGGGCATCGTTAATTAGGTTTACTTTAGTGGCTTGCTGCCTGCGTGTGGTCTTATTTGTGGTATTATTCAAGTTACCTGCACTTTCTTGTTGCTTTGGCGTTCTTTGTCTAAGATAAAGCTTCATCATTTCCTCTCTTGTATGGAGAAATGTATTTAAAGTTGTGTTTCCGTTGAGTTAGAGCTTGGGTTTGATTTATTCATCACGCTTTTTTAAAGGCTTAATGTTCTATATTAGTTTGCCAATTGCTTCTTTGTGAATGTAGATGATATTTGGCTTATGTTTGATTCTTTGTGAATATGTTGAGTCCATGTTTATTCTTTGCATTCTTCTTTACATTAAGATTTTCTTTGCATCTGTTGTCCTCTGTTCTATGAAAGTTGTGTTTTATAATACGAAGCATTCCATTCTTATAAAGTAAAGTTTCTCATGTGAGAAGCATTCCGTGAGTACAAATAGCAAATCCATTCTTATAAAGTAAAGTTTCTCGTGTGAGAAGCATTCCATGAGTAGTACAAATAGCGAAGCATTCATATGAGAAGCATCATAATAGCTTGCAATTTATTATGAATCGAAGATGCTTTGGTTTACTTTATAATAAAAATTCGACATCTGAGTCTTATATGTGTACAACGCATGATCCTTTTTAAAAATCCATGCATACGCTTTCGGAGTTATTTAAGTAATGCTTTTTTTTTTTGGCGAAATTTGCTATTCTTTTACCTCGCTTGTTCTTGAGCTTTTCATGTGAATATAGATAGTGTTTGGCTTCATTTATTCACGCCAATATGTTCAAATTTACATGCTTAATTGTCAATATCTCGTTTTGCATCTATAAAATATTAAAATTTCGTTTCTCATTTCTCTGTCTTTGCTTCACTCTTCTTTGTGATTTCATTTTATTGCTTCATCGATTGTAAAATTTGGCCATGTGGTTGTATTGCATATGGATTTAAGCTGTAGGTATTCCAGCTGTGGCACCGATATCATGAGATATTAATTGTAGACCTTTAAAGTAGTATTCAAGTTTTGTAATACTACTGGCTTATTCTTCAAATAGACCTTTAAAATAGTAGAGCCCTAAGTCATGATCTGGTTGGCTTGACCCAAAAGATAGGTTTACATATATTGATATATATCAAGGGATGTGTCTCGATGATGCAATTTATAATGACCCGAGGTACAAACTACTTCCTTTATATACACTTTGATATAAAATTACTTGGTGTTGACAAAGCAAGAAAGTAGCGTCCGTTGAAACTTATCATATAAAATGCCATATATTATTTGTGCATGTTGTACCAAGATTTTGTCTTTTGGTTTTTTTTTTTTTTTTTTTTTTTTTTTTTTGGGTTTTGGTTTTTTTCCGTTAAGCGAGCGGCGTCGTATAATTTGGTACGGTAACATTTTTGGTTAGGAAAATGGCGTCGTATGATTTGGTACGGTGTTATCACGATAACATGTTTATCACTGTAGAGTTTTGATTTGGAGCATTCAATTCTATGATTCGAGTTTTGAAAATTTTAACTTGGATTTGTCATGTAGTTTTTATTGGTTCTCTGGAAACTCGATCGTCTTTTTGTGCACGACGGTGCATTTCGATCTTGTCTAGGATTTAAATGTTTTTCTAAGCATTGAAGTATGTTCATATTTTTATTTTATTTTAATTAAAGTGAATTTATTGTAGACATAAAAACTATAACCGATGTATAAATTAAAGTGAGGGCAAACCGTGCATCATGCAGTGCGCCTTAAGCATGCATGTATGTTTTTAGTTTCGATAGGTAATATTCTAAACTTATAGCATAACAATCGAGGTCATATATGCGTGCGAACAAAACCCCACAAGTGTTATTTTTTTTTGGATAATGATTAGAAGGCAATATACTTTAATTAATTAAACATGCAAGATTATGATTAATTAAAAAGACAAATAAAGACTACATTCTTTAGTGATCTATAATAATGGGGCTAATTAATGTAGGAAGCTTCATTGTAACTTAAGCGATAGTAAAAAGTTAATTTTTTTGAAACAATTAAAAATTCCTTGGAATTATCCATAGTCCATACCATATATATCATCCTCCTCCATATTGATGACTTTTGAACCAAAGGAACAAAGAAAGTGGAAAATATAGTAATAAAATTCTTGGAAAATGTCTTAGCTATAGCCGTATATATTTTGAAAAAAGAAAATACATACTCCTACTGTTCTATTTAACAAATCACTGTACTTAGGGCCGTCCTTGTGTAATCGGAGGCCATAGGCCAAAAAATTTAATGCCTTGATTCTTTGAAAATAATAATATATCACGACTATTTTTAGGTATACTATGTTGATGAGCTTTATAAAAAAGATAATGGAATTTGATTAGACTTTGTTTCTTTGAATTCGGCTATATATTTGGGTCTTATCGGTGCTTTAACTTGAGTAAAAAATAAAAATTAACATAAAATACACTTCTTATTATATGAAAATGTGAGCCCTAAAAGCGCAAGTTTCGGTGGGGGCCTTAAGCGTATGTGCCTTGTTGTTGTTAGCTGCCCCGGGAAGGCTCGACCATAGTAATTTATTAAAAATAAAAAAAATTATTTCTTTGTATTTACATTTCCAAACCATTATTCTTTGTATATTTCTACGTTTACCCTTATTTTTAAGGGATGAGAGATTAAAACAATATTACGTTAATTATATTCAAAGTATGTTATTGTCATTTTGATGTTAAGTCAAAATATTAATCATTCTTATCTTTTGCAATTGCATGTGATTAAATATGAGCGGAGGAGTATCTGAAGATATATAGAAAATTAAAGAAATAAATTTATTATATTATTTCATAACATTCTAACATTTTTTATAGAGAAATTCTAAAACTTTTCAAGCGTTATCCTCTCCTCCACTTCCTACTTTACTTATATAATAAACCTAGACATGGAAAAACATCAAAGCGACTATTGAGTTAATTATAGTTAATTGTTGATGTTAATGGTTAATAATTTAATGTTATGTATACACATTACGTAGACTTTCGGTGTAAACCAGACTCTTTATCGGTACCTTTTGAATTCAGTTGGGTCACTCGGGTAGAATATATGATAGGATGATGTTACCCATTATTTACGACTAATTGATCACGATTTCTCTGTATAATTACGGTATGTCTTTTGGATTTTTCTCTGTCAAATTATGTGAATTAATCATTCTCCTCCTCCTCCTAATAGTAATAAGAAGACAAGTGATCACCTTTGGTGACACTTTTTTTTTAATTAGTAAGCTTTTTTATTTTTATTTTTACTATTTATGGCCCAGCTCAAAATATTTCTTTTATTATTCATGGCCCAGCCCAAAATAATATTTTCTTTTTAATTTTATATTTTTACTGTTCATGGCCCAGTCCAGAATATTAATATTTTAAAAAAAAAAAAAAGGTTTGAGATAAATTGTTTCATTTTTTAGGACTCAATTGTATCACCTTTTAATGCACGAATATATGTACCAAATGTATGATTATTTTCAAAATATAAGGCCACGACTTGTTGCCGACACGATCTTTGTATCATACCAAAAAAATTGTGTTGACGTTTACATGAAATCTTAAAAATCTCTTAAAATAAATTAATTTTATAAAAAAACATATCTTTTGTACACGGCGAATGACTATTTTCATGATATAAGGCCACGACATGTTGTCAACACAATCTTTATATTTTGCTTAAAAATATTTGGTTTGACGATTACATGAAATATTAAAATTCTTGAAAAGAATTTTTTTGTAAAAACATATCGTTTATATAAAATATTAAATATCCTAAAAAAATATTTAAACCACAAATATTGTTAAAGCTGGCTATAGTGTATTGTTGATTTAATTTCTATGGAAATTGAATTATATATTTTACCATGGCCGTTAAAATTAGCCTAGATACGAGAATATAAAAAGGGTTCGATGAGTGTCGAAATGTGTCGGTTTTTGTCGTAGAGTATTGATGATTGTGTTAGATTTTAA
This sequence comes from Gentiana macrophylla, assembly GCA_026214975.1. Lineage (NCBI taxonomy): Eukaryota > Viridiplantae > Streptophyta > Magnoliopsida > Gentianales > Gentianaceae > Gentiana > Gentiana macrophylla. The sequence continues at coordinate 44,626,214 of CM047811.1, read as the reverse complement.
TTATTTTTAATTAATATTCATGTCATCAACCGACACTTGTTGGATATGGCGTCGGGTGTATCGGGCGTGTCGTGTCGTGTTTTTGGTAGAACACGTGTTTTTGCAAATAATGTCGAAGATAACTTCATTTTTCGAGTTAAAATAGATTTAAGTAGAAATTGGAAAAAAAAAAATCAATAGTGTCGAAAAATATCAATACGATGTCGGGATGTCGAAGATATGTCGAGATATTAATTTAATCATCCAACACATGCGGACATGCCATCGTAATGTGTCCGAGTTAATTAAATACAAACCGACAGCGCTCGTGCGAGCACGCTTGTCTACTTTCCTAGTACTTTTTGTTTAAACAAGCGATCTTGTTTATTTATTGACAGGAGGCCCCAAAGCGTTAAACTGGATTCAAATACTCAAATAGAAGCCGATGAGTCGGCTTTACAAAGTAGAAAATTAATCATCAATCTTTCACGCTAAATGTAGGTTCCTCGCCCTTCTAACAGCGTTGGAAAAGAAGATGTGGATCAAGTGAGGCGTAGGATGCGAAAGAAATCTGTCCATTCATCTCTTAGTAATACAATCGTCCATATGTGCGAGGCCAATCACGATTCACGTGGGACATGTAGCATAGTTTACTTATCATGATTGCAAGTGGTGCGATCCGGAGAGGCGATATGTAGCGACAAAGCAGATAAATCCTGAGCAGATAAGGAATGGTGACTAAATTGCCATAGAAGAAACTTATACCGTGAGGACCTTTGATCGCCAAATAGAAAGAAAAATAAAATCCCGATATGTCGCAAGTTGTTGTTTGGTCTTTAGGTGCATGTTGTATTTATTATCGATTGACATCAAAATCAATTTTTTTTTCCAGAAAAAATATGCATTTACAACTATATAAATTATGCTTTGACTTAATAAGTAACGTAACTATACTTTTTTAAGATTTAAGTAACGTAACTATGCTTACTATCATATCATAATTTATTTAGATATTACTTAAAAAAACATTATTTAGATATTAACCATGGTTTTGGGTTGAACTACGTCGTTCTGATTCTCAGTTAGGAACAGCGAAAAACGCAACAAAATGACGTTCGTTTCATAGCCGCCTAACACAATTTGTACATGAGAGCTACTAATTGCCCCCCATCCCATCAACCCCCCATCACATCATCCTTGTTTTTTTTTTCTTTTTTCGTTCTTTTTTTTTTCTTTTTCTTTTTCATTTTTTTCTTTTATTAAATTTAATAACAAATTTTTTTATATTTTTTTTAAAATTAATTTGTATTTTGTTGTTTTTATTTTATAATTGAAAATTTTATATAAATTTTAAACACATATTTTTTTTATATTATTATGTTATTAAAATTTAGTAAATAAAATCAATAAAACGAGTGTAATATTGATAGTCACATTCCGTAATTCATAACATTGATTCATTCAATTTATCATTCTTTGGTAGATCGTCATTTAGAAATGATTTTACAAATGATGTTCACTAATGGGGATAGTTGCTTGAGTTGGAAGCGATTCATCATTCTTTGGTAGTTTGTCATTTGGAAATGATTTTACAAATGATGTTCCTAGTCTGGAGTGTTCGATAAAATTATTATATTCGGTCCGTTGAAATTTAAAGCGGATTCAACTAAATAATAAAAACAAATAAAATATTATATTAGGTCCTTTAAATTAATTTCTTAATACATTATTACATATTCAATATTAGGTTTGTTTGATAGGTATTATTTAATAGATTTCAAAAATATAAATTTTATTATAAAATAAATTATTAAATAAAAGTTATAATCATAATAAGTACACTTATATTCAATAAAAGTTATAATCCTCAATTCCCAACTTTCATATCTTCAATCCTCAACTTCCCATCAAAGCCCATACGTATCCTATCATCTTCCCCAATTCCCAATTTCCCATCAAAGCCCATACTTATCCCATCCTCTTCCCCAATTCCCAATTTCCCATCAAGCCCATACGTATCCTATCCTCTTCCAATCCAATTCCCAACATCTCTTATCTTCAATCCTCTTATATATATATATATATATATATATATATATATATATATATATATATATATATATATATATATATATATATATATGTGTGTGTGTGTATTATATCATCACTCTCGACTACACCTTCTAACTTTCAAAGACATCTTTAACTTTGAAAAAAATATCCTCAAGAGGAATTTTCGTATTTCATAATAGAAAATCATGGATCAGTACAATTTCTCATTTTCGGGTAGTTGGGCATTTGGAAACGATTTTACGAATGATGTTCCTAGTGGGGAGAGCGTCCAGTACCATGAGCGTCTTAGTGGGGAGAGCGTCCAGTATCATGAGCGTGATTACACAGCCGAATTTACCACTGACCAGGATAGTTATTGTTGTTGTTATTGTCCATGTTCGTTATTTGTTTTGATTTTTATTGTATAATATTGTGTTTATACATACTCATCTATTTTTGTATATATTTGAAAGTAGAGATGCTATGTTAGATAGGGTACGGAGTGTTGGTAAGAAAAATGGTTTTGTGATTGTTATAGATAAATCTTGTAAAATGATTGGGGGGAAATGCCAAGATGTGTTCTTATTTGTGAAAGGGGAGGATTGTACAGACCTCCACCCGAAGGGCATACAATGCAAAGGGATACTGGAACGAAAAAATGTAATTGTCCATTTAAACTTCGTGGTGTAGCACAACCCCCAGACGGTGTGATATGGGGTTTGAAGGTTGTTAATGGTTCTCATAACCATGAACCAGCTGAGTGTTTTGAAGGACATGAGTATCCTTCAAGGTTGATTGCAACTTGAAGCAATTAGTGCATGACATGGCCATGACACGCTCTCAAGAAATACTTAGTGTTATGAAACAACAAGACCCGTCAATTACTACGGGAATCAGAAGTATATACAATGTGAAGGCAATGTACAAGAAAGAGCAATTAGGTGGTTTATCTGAAGTTGGATACCTCTTAAAATAATTAAATGATAAAAATTACGCATACGACTTTTTGAAAAATGAACACACCAATGAGATCACGAGATATTATTTGGGTTCATCCTACAAGCTTAGAGTTATCTGTCAATTTTTAAATCGGTGTTAATTATGGGCGCCACGCACAAGATTAATGAGTATGGGTTACCGCTCTTAGAGGTTGTGGGTATCACATCCACAATGCTAACCTTTTCTATTATGTTTGCATATTTGAGTAATGAGAAAAAAGAGCGAATGACATGGCATTGTATACATTAAAGAGATGGATGGTAATGAAAGGAGCTGTGTTGCCATCAATGATTGTTTCAGATAGGGATCTAGCGCTTATTGATGCCATTGAAGAATGCTTTCCTCCACACATCACATTCAACTTTGTATTTGGCATATAAATCGGTGTGTAATGAAGAATTGCAAGTCTATGCTTGGTACGAGATGGGAAGAATTTTACAATGCATGGCAATCGATTATTCATTCATCGACACCGGAGACTTTGAATTTGAGGTGGAATGCCATGCTCAATGATTTTTCAAAATATGATCGTGCCATAAAGTACCTTTGGAATACGTGGTTATGTCCTTATAAGTAGAGATTTGTTAATGCATATGTAAACAATGTTATGCATCTCGATAGTCATTCAAGTCAAAGGTAACTTCCATATAACTTCTATTTATTCATTATATATACTACGCTAAATAACATTGTATGTCCCTTCCATATTTAACATGTTGTATTAATAAATTACAGGGTGGAGTCTGCACATGCGAGACTCAAAGGATATTTCGGGGATACTTCGGCATCACTTTCAATGTCTTTTCAGAAAATAGAAAAGATGTTGGACAATCAATTTGGGAGTATTAAAAAGTCATTCCAGAAATCTCTCAACATTCCACGACATAAACATCTACACGATGACATTTACAGTGAAATCAGAGGTCGCATTTCATTAAATGCAATGCAATTAATTGGTAAGCAGATAGAACGTGCTGAAAAACTTCCACCTTACAAATGAGAGAATTGCAATTGTAAGATCAAATTGACACATGGATTGCCATGTGCTCACGATATTGTACTGTATCGTTTTATGGGCAAGCCAATTCCACAAAATGCTATCCACGTGCCTTTGGAGTAAGTTGTCCACGCAAGTCCCCAAGTGTCTTGACGAGGAGTACAACTTTGATAAGACATCTAATCTTTTTGAAATATTAAATGAAATGGATCATTCTAGTCGTGATGCTATGATTGATAGGTTTATCGACATGTCAGATCCATCTCGTTGCACAGTTCGACCCCCATCATACAACACAGAACAAAAGGGTCGACCTAGAAGAAAAGATGAACAGAACAACGACCGGAGACCTTTCTTCTCATTCTCCACTGCAGAAACAGGGGTTCCACATATTCCAAAATCACAAGGGAGAAATATGAGGGATCCCCTCATTCAAAATTTTCCTCTGCGGTATCAGCGTTATATTTCCCATTGTGTAGATGTCAAAGCCGATGGTCATTGTGGATTCAGAGTGATAGCTGCGCTACTCCATGGTTCTGAAGACCAATGGGCTCAGTACGGCCCGAACCTTACGCAAGAGATGTTGCAAACCGGGACATATATGATAATCTTTATTTTAATGAAGATTGGGCATCAATGATACCAAGAAGACTTGAATATTTCGAACCATCAGCACCAGAGTTATTCTGGTATGATGCCGCACCAATGAGGGTTGTTTTAGCTTTAGCGTACAATGTTGTAGTGCACACATTCGATTGGGAAGCTACGGCTTGTCATACTCAATTGCCGTTGAGGTCCCCGCCAGTTCCAGTTACCCCGACAACATATAGCTATCGGTCATATTAATAGAAATCACTTTGTACAAGTTTTCTTGTACCCTAATTACCCTGTACCACCCATCCTGAAATGGAAATTATCAGGCGAATCAGACGGATGGGCTCATTATTATCAAGCACGTATTTATCTGTGGTACGATGTAATGCAGATGGATCCACCGGGACGACATTTCGGAGGAAATTTAGATTAATTATGTGTTTGTTTGTGTTTATTTCTATAAATGAGGTTTGATTTTTTAGTGTTCATTGAAACATATAGTTGGATTCGAAAAATTATTATATACGGTCCGTTGAAATTTAAACGTATTAACTAAATAATATAAATAAATAAATTATTATATTAGGTTCGTTAACATAATTTTTTAATACATTATTAAATATTCAATATTAGGCTTGTTTGATAGATATTATTTAATAGATTTCAAAAATATAAATTTTATTATAAAATAAATTAATAAATAAAAGTTATCATCATAATAAAAATTTACATACAAAATTAAAAAAAATATATATTGGGGAGGGGTGATGTGATGGGGGGCGATTAACACATTTCTTTGTACCTGCAGTTAAGGGGTTTTACTAATAGGGTTTTCGTTTTCCTTTGGGGAAATTTGTCGAACTCTTCGGGAAATGTCAGCCGCATCCAGAGGCTTCCTCACTACACTCCGGCAGCTCTCCTCTTCCATATCAAGCAACCATGGAATCCGCTGTTTCAGATCATTTAGTACCAGCGCTGGCATGATTCAACCGGAGCCTAATTCCAAAGCGTCTGAGTACTATCATTTGTAAAGTGTGGAATGACGCGTTAATGGGACAAATAGAGGCGCTCGTATTCCCATTACCGTTCTTTGGATGGATGAAAATATTGTTTCCCAAGTGAAAACCTTCAACAAAGAAGGGATCTCTGCTCTTCAAATTGGATGTGGCCACAAAAAGGAAAAGCATCTTACCAAGCCAGAAGTGGGTCATTTTAGAGCTCAAGGTGTCCCTATGAAGAGGAAATTGAGGGAATTTCCCGTGACTCCTGACGCGTTGCTCCCTGTTGGTACCTTCATCAATGTTCGACACTTCCTTCCTGGACAGTTCGTAGATGTTACCGGGATCAGCAGAGGCAAAGGATTTCAGGTTCTTTAGTTTAGGCCTTTAGCTACTACCATTGTATCATTTCTTTTCAGTTTAGGAGTATGATGTTTTTTTTTTCTTTTTTTGTCTACTCAGGGTGGCATGAAAAGACATGGCTTTAAAGGTGGGCCAGCATCTCATGGCGCATCTCTATCGCATCGAAGTATTGGATCTACATGTCAAAGGGATGATCCTGGAAAGGTTTGTTTTGATATTCCCTATCATTTCTTTGCATTTCTGTTGTACTCCATTTTTATGTCTTTGAAGGTCCAAGCACATTTATGGTGACTTATCCCAAATTTTGTGTTGGACTCGGATACACTATAGATCTTTAATGATCATCATAGAGTTGATTACGTTATTAGTTACTTTTAGCTTTAAGCATAATGAGAACCATGTAGAATCCACGTAATAATAGCCAAGTACGTCCCCAGGACAAGGCCTAGTGGTAAAGGGCTTGGGTGGAGGTTGGAGGTTCGAATCTCTATGGGGACGACTTCTTTCAAGTATCATGGTATAATGGCAGTCCTTGACTCTGAGCCACTAGGTTACTTGATTAACATCTCCACTCATTCCATGGGATAAGGGAGTGGGACCCTTTCGGTTAGGGTTTAACCGTTTTTTAATATTAGCCAAGTACTATTTTTATGTGTCCCTCAACTTACTTTTTATTGTTCCCAAGTCTCTCAGATTAGGATGAGTTTCCGTTGGATGAAATCTCTATTTTATGTTACGGTAGATGAATTTGTCAATCTAAGAAAGCGAAAAGTATCACATTTCTCGAAGTTTTCTGGTGGACACCGTAAAGTTCTACGCCTTTTTATTTGTGTGCAGGTATTTAAAGGGAGAAAGATGCCTGGACGCATGGGTGGGAAGCAGAGAACGGTGAAAAATGTTTGGGTGTACAAAATAGACCCTGAAAGAAATTGGTTATGGGTCAAGGCCAGAGTAAATTGTTTTGTACTTCTTACGAGTTTATTTTCGAGTTTTACCTATTTGATTTCTTGACCTTAAATGATGTTGCCACCACCTATTTGAATTGCACTATCATATCTCAATAATTAGCCTTGCTCCTTGAAACCATGCACAAGGCTTTTTATATAAACATAATATCATCTTCCCACGCTTTATGTATGTGTGAGTTTGAGATGCCCTCCCCCCCCCCCTTGTGGCTGTTTCCTCTCTGTTTTTATTCATATATTTGATTTATTATTGCTACTACGGAGATGTATATTTTATACCGTTATCAAAGACATATACATTTTGCTTTCTTATTTTTTTATTTGCGTTCATTATATGGTGATGTGTTCTCATGTATTTGTTCCTTTCAGTTCCAGTCTTGAAGGAAACTTACGTGTTCATAAAGGATTCCATTTTCAAGAGACTTGACATATCATTGCTTCCTTTCCCACTTATTTTGCTCCACGAGGATGAAGATCCGAATAATTTGGAAACCTTGATTGCGGATCTTGGTGTGATGAGATCCATTTATGGCTGCATACTAGGTTAATCCAACACGGTTGGTTTTATTGTTCTGCAATGTGGTGGTGGGGTGGGGAGGGAGAGGAGGAGGGGAGGGGGGGAAGTCATGTAATTTTGAAGAATAAGGATGATGTGGCAGTTAGAGTATCTTATTTTACATTATAATAGTGTTCAATCTTTTTTAATCCTTTGGCTATGTGTATTGAAGGGGGAAGCTTGACCCAATGGTAAAAGCTGTCATCATATGCTTAGAACTAACACTATTCAAGTCGTGAAAATGGTCTCTCATAGGAACGTACCGTAAGACCGTAAAAACCATATAGGGTTGTCACGGGAAAAAAAGACATAGCTGTCGGTAATAGGGTACCTAGTGGGGTATTTATATATGATGATAATCATATAGGGTTGGATCGATTTGATTTGAGTTCTCGATATAATTCCGTGATCGAGAAGTCTTATCGAATCACAAGATGGTCGTATATGGATTAATCTCAATCCTGATATGATCACAGACAACTACTTATATTTGGGTAGAGTTTGATGTGTTAGTAAGGATCACTTCGTAGTATGTGGTCCAACACTTCTCGTTGGTTCTATCCTAGGATGAGTAAGTAGTCTGTGCTATCACAGATATGGAATTCATTCCTTCCCGAGGAAGTAGGCAGAATGATTCCCTTATTTGTTAACTCTAGAAATTGATCGATCGGCCGAGTTCATATTACATTAGTTATGAACTAATTGATCACTATGGGGTTAATGATAAATAAGGATAATATGTTTCGAGAAGGATTTACGAAAATATCCCAAATCGAAGTGAACAGTTTATGGAGGATTGAACCGTATGTAATGATTATATCAGTGGACGTTTTCGACTCATAAATTGAGTGTAAGTTATCTATATTCGATAGAGTTCAGTTTCGAGTTTATGGTGGTGTAATTCCGGAATTAATAGGTTGAATATAATTATTCTGCCTGATGAATAATTTTGTTCGATCAATTGTAGCTACTGAATATGGGTCTATGGTCCCCGACGTGGCTCCCAAAATAGCATAATTAGTTTTCTCGTCGTTTCACCTCAATTATAATTAAATAATTGGATTGGACTATTTAATTTGATATGTGGATTAATTGTTTACTTGGACTAGATAATTAAATATACGGAAAAAGAAATTTTTCGTGGACTCGGCCCAAGGTGTAGAAAAATGTGTGTGGACCTTTTATTTATTAAAGATGGCACATTTTTGTTAATAATTAGAAATAAATTACTTTTCTTGGATAATTATTTAACATGTGATTAAATTATTTATGTATTAAATAATTTAAGGAAAAGAAAATATTTTGTACTACCCTAATTAATTTTGGAATATTTTATATTTATCTTTTTAAGGAAAAAGAATTATCATAATTGATTTTGTATTAATTATTTAATCATTGGGACTTAAGTTTTACTCTCATATATAAAAATGTTCTTCCAAGACTTTTGACACATTACAAATCACGCATATTTTGTAATCGGAGGCCATAGGCCAAAAAAATTTAATGCCTTCGATTACGTGGAAAAATAATATATCACTTAACGATTTTTAGGTATACTATGTTGATGAGCTTTATAAAAAAGATAATGGAATTTGATTAGATTTTGTTTCTTTGAATTCGCTATATATTTGGGTCTTATCGGTGCTTTAACTTGAGTAAAAATAAAAATTAACATAAAATACACTTCTATTACATTAAAGCGTGAGCCCTAAAGCGCAAGTTTAGGTGGTGTCTTAGGTCGCGGCCTTGTTGGCCTGCCCAGGACGGCTCGACCATAGTAATTTATTAAAAATAAAAAAATTTTATTTCTTTGTATTTACATTTCCAAACCATTATTATTTGATATTTCTACGTTTACCCTTATTTTTAAGGGATGATAGATTGAAAACAATATTACGTTAATTATATTCAAAGTATGTTATTGTCATTTTGATGTTAAGTCAAAATATTAACCATTCTTATCTTTTTCAATTGCAACAGTTAAATATGAACGAAGGGAGTATACATAAGATATATAGAAAATTAAAGAAATAAATTTACTATATTATTTCATAACATTCTAACATTTTTTATAGAGAAATTCTAAAACTTTTCAAGCGTTATCCCTCTCCTCCACTTCCTAATTTACTTATATAATAAACCTAGACATGGAAAAACATCAAAGCAGCTATTGAGTTAATTATAGTTAATTGTTGATGTTAATGGTTAATAATTTAATGTTATGTAGACACGTTACGTAGACTTTCGGTGTAAACCAAACCCTTTATCGGTACCTTTTGAATTCAATTGGGTCACTCAAGGCGAGAATATATGATAGGATCACTACAAGAAAACTTGTCTATTATAAGGGAATTTAATAAAGGGTCAAAATCAGTTATTAAAAGTACCTTTTAATAAGGGTTATGGAAAATGATGCAAATTTAATAAGGAACCATGAATTACCGTTATTGTTAATCACTTATCCCGTTATTATATGATGGGTATAAATAATTCCACCACCTCAGCAAGTGAGGACCACCCATCTGCGCCATCCTCCGGCATGACAAGAGAGATCGCAAAAAGGGCGCCAGCGTGTCTCACTCTCGCGCGACCAAGGCATTTGCGGTCCCGGCAAGTGCAGCAGATCCTGTGAATCCCATCCAGGCAAGTCAAGGAGGGTCGCCGGGGGGCGAGGCCAAAGAGGGCTTGCTCCTTGCGACCTCAGAGAGATGGCCGCCGATTGATCCAGATCTTTTCCCCACTTGTAACTTAGATATTTCGTCTTGCTTAGTATCTAAGTAAGATCTAGCTATTAGTAAAATATCTAATAGATTACTTGTTCCCTAAGTTACCCATCTCTATAAAAGGGGGTGGTCATTGTAAACTAAAGAGGATGAGATATATGAAATACACACTATATTTGCAAGCAAAAGCTCTCTCCATTCTAACTCTCTCCACACCACCACCCGCCGGAGCATCACCACACCTTAAATCTGAGCGGATATCCACCATCCAAACACCGCATAAGGACACCCGTGAGGATTTAGACATCTTGATTGGCTCCGTTACGGGAACCCGATTGTGTAAAAATCACCTAGAGCTCTCATTCGGGAGGAGATAATCTTACAAAGAAAAGTCCTCAAACCGCCTTTATTTCTTCCCTTTACCAAAGAAATCGCTCAAAAGCCACCACGCAGAGATGGTGGAAGTAAAGGGCATCTAACACCCCAAACCCCCGCAAAGGTACTATGCTACATCAAGCTCGTGGGGAAGGCGCGGAGAAAGCGCTAGACAATCTCCTGCAGAAGGAGAAGGATCCGAGAGAGGGTCTTAGCACTAGCGATGCTCGAAATGTCATTAATCAAAAAACCAAGTCAAAAGAGGCTATTGTTGCCCTGGATGGAACTCATGAGAGAGAGGTCACAGCAAAGCCAAAGATCGATCCAGAAATACAACCGGGCTTTCGGGGAGGACCCTGAGGTCGCGAAATGAGGGAATACGCCGGTCGCTGAAACTATGTATCTCACCAATTTCCGCCTGGTGGCTGAGGCGAGCCCCTATGACGATTCGACCCCGAATCCTCCCGAAGCGAAATCCCTCTTGCGGTCGTCGCAGACAGGCCGCATGAGCCAAATTCAGCAAATCGACGTAGAGGAGAGCGTGCACTCTTCAGTCGCTATGGACCGAGGAAAGAAATTCCACGAACCTCGGCCCCCAAGATCGCGACCATCAAAAGGAAAGAGGATCGACAAAGGGTCGCGTTTAATAGGTTGGGTGAGAAGGACAAGGCTTTAGCCCCAAGTCGTCTCAGCCTTCCTAGAGAAGAGATGCCCATCCAGCAGGATAGACACGCACAAGATGCCCGCACAATTATCAGGGAAAAAAGGGCCCGCCAAGAGGATCACAAAATCATAGGGAATCGAGCGTAGAACGGAGCGGCGTCACGTAAGCCACGATCCACGACCGAGAATCGACCCTATTTTGGCAGAACAGATGGAGGTAATGAGAAAAGAGCTTGCTGAATTAAAAAAGTCGAGGCCCGTCGAGAAAGTCGCTCCGATTTCGGGGATCGACGTGCTCGCTAAAGGGATTACCGAAACATTGCCTCCGGCCAGAGAAAAGGTTAGTTATCCGATTACAACTATTACAATGGAAATTCATGCCCAAACGATCGCTCACGCGTTCCAAGGTCGCATCACCCTTGCTACACAAAATAAATCCCGCTGGTGCATCGCGTTAGTTGGCGACATGCGAGGATAGGGCTGCGTCTGGATACGCGGGCTTCCTCGCGGCTCGATTGAAAGTTGGGAGGATTTGTCGGAAAAGTTTGTCGAGAGTTTGAATCGGCAAGCGGGCGAAGAAAACCATTGAGGACCTATATGAGAGTTCGTATGGGAGGCATGAATCTGGAAAAGAATATTACGAACGGTTCGTCGTAATATATGATCAAACAAGGAACATTCCAGACGATGCGGTCATAACATGTTTCCTCACCGGAATCGCCAAAGGCCCGATGGCGAATTCAATGCGCCCCCAAAGCGGGTCTCAGGAGATGTTAGAAAGGGCGAGAATGATGGGGGGTCGAGGCGCCGTCTGCCGGAAAGCAAAGCCTAAGAGCAGAGCCACGTTCGCGAAGGAGGATCGCGTGGATGACCGTAAAAAAGAAAAGGGACGAGATACTAATCGCGATCGTGAGGTAAAAAGCCGTACAAATTTAGCGAGGATAATTTTACCCCGCTCAACACCAAAGCATCCCAAATCTTTGTTTGAAATTCGTGAACATTTCGACAAACCAAAGCCTATGAGGCGATCCGATAGCGCGATAAATCCAAATCTTGCGACTATCACAAGGACCATGGCCACATCACCGATGAATGCTTCACCCCGAGGCGCGAGATAGAAAGGGTGATCCGTGAGGACGGCCAATAAATATAAACGCGAGGGGAACAACACTCCCGGTCAAGGACGCCAACCTCGCGTCTATCGAGAGAGGTTCGAGGTCATCCACGGAATATTCAAAGCAACCATCAATCGAAATCTCGGATAAATCAAATCAATACCGCGCGGCTTCAGCGATTGTGTTGGGAGAGAATGAGAAGGGAATCATATTCACAAAAAGCGAGCTGACAACAGTCAGTGGCCCTATGGAGATACCCCTCATTCTAAAGGTGGGGGTGAACGACAAGCACGGCGTCAACCGAGTAATGGTCGATCAGAGGGCGGCGCGGCGTCATCTATTTCGATTCATTGTTTAAAACAGATCGGATTCGGGGAGGCCAAGTTAAAACCCTACCTTGGGGTCCTCGAAGGTTTTACCAACGACACAGTACGGGTCAAAGGCACGATCGACCTCAATATCATTTTGGGCGACTATGAGCCCTGTAGAACGGAGATAATAACTTTCTTGGTAATCGACCTACCCTCTTACTACAACATGATCTTGGGAATCCCAGCTATGAAGAAGTTCCAAATGGTGGCGTCCGTTCCCCACCAACGGGTCAAATTTCACGTAGGGAAAGAAGTTGGGGTCGCCATCAGCCGACCTGGAGCTTTCCTCGACTATATGACCAAAAACAGGGTCGACTCTAGCGACCACATTTGGATGGTCTTAACACGACTCACGGATCGATTGCTATGATGAAAGAAGTCTCGGAGAAGGCCGTAGAGGTAGAAACATTGCAAGTTCGGGACGAGCCCGACTTCTTTGCCGAAGACGAGTTGATCGAAGTTATAATAAGCGTCAAATATCCCGATCAAAAGATAAAAATAGGATCGAGGACTACCGAGGAAGAAAGGAAGAAGCGATCGAGCTTACGAAAGCAAACTTGGGACGATTCGCTGGGAGGTAAGCGATATGAGAGGTGTAGAATCGGAGGTCGCCTTGCATAACCTAAGTGTCGATCCCAACTTCAGGCCAATACAACAAAGGGGCGCCAATTTCTCTGTAAAAGGAGGTCGCAATAAAAATTGAGGTCGAGAAACTTTTAGCGTGAGGCATAATCAAAGAGCTTCAATATCCCACCTGGTGGCAAATGTAGTAATGGTGAAAAACACAACGGCAAGTGGCGGATGTGCGTCGACTTCATCGATCTAAACAAAGCTTGCCCAAAAGGACCCTACGCGCTCCCTCGAATCGATAAAATGGTGGATGGGATCGCGGGTTTTGAGACCTTAAGCTTTACGGGCGCCTATTCCGGCTACCACCAGTCGAATGGCCGATGAAGATAAGGAGCCGACGGCCTTGGGGGCGCCGCGGGCTATATTACTATGAGATGATGCCGTTTGGCCTAAAGAACGCAGCTCAACCTATCGAGAGAATGGTAAGCAGAGTTTTCAAGATGAGATAGGCAAGAACATGGAGGCCTACATTGATGACATGGTCGTGAAATCAAGTCGCCAAGATCACTTGGAGGACCTTCGTGAAACCTTTGCAAGCGTGAAGAATCACTCGATGAAACTAAACCCTACGAAATGCACTTTTGGGGTCCAGCAGGAAATTTACGGGCTTTATGGTAAGTCAAAGGGGATCGAGGCAAATCCCGAAAAAATCGAGGCCCTGGTCAACATGAGCGAGCCTACCAAGATTAAAGAAGTACAATGCTCAACGGCAGGATCACGACTTTGGGTAGGTTTGTCTCAAAATCTGCAGAAAGAAGTCCGCCTTTCTTCAAAATTACGAAGAAATTTGGTACCTTCTCTTGGACAAATGGAATGCTCCCAAGCATTTAAAGACCTCAAAGAATACTTATCAAGACCGCCGTTGCTAACCAGCCCGAGGCTCTGGATACTCTGTTTTATATTTGGCGACCTCGAGATAGGGCGTGGCGCGACACTTGTAAAAGAGGAGGAAGGCTCGCGAAGCCGCGATTTTATGTTTCCAAAGCTCTAAGCCCGTTGAAAGTCGTTATTTTAATATAGAAAAGTTGGCTTATTGTGTTGTTATAGGCGCCCGCAAATTAAGGGCTTACTTTTCATCGCATACCATCGTAGTATTATCGAATGCATCGCTAAGACGGAGTTCTTCACAAGCGGACACTGTCCGGTCGACACTTCGATGGGCCATCGAGCTTCTTGAGTTCGATATCCGATATGAGCCCGGAAGGTCTGTAAAGGCCCAAGCTCTCCCAGATTTCATAGCAGAAACAAGCTTCAACGAAGAGGTGAAAGAGCGACTCTGCTCGAACGCGACCAAGATAGGGTCACCACAGGAGGACGAGCCTATCGGGCCAAGTCACCGTTGGCGACTCTACGTTGATGGCTCCGCTAATCACAAAGGGTGCGGCGCGGGAATAATCCTGTTAGAACCAGGAACATCAGAAGAAATTGAGCAGGCTCTGAGATTTGATTTCACCGCCTCTAACAACCAGGCAGAATACGAGGCCGTCATTGCTGGGTTAAAACTCGCCAAAGCCATGAAAGTCGAAAATATACAAGTATTTTGCGACTCACAGTTGGTGGTAAATCAAATCAAAGGGTCATATGGCATTCATTGCGAAATTTTACAAAGGTATATTAACCTCGTCAAAAGACTCGAAGGCAGCTTCACATATTGTCAATTCAAAACATCCTCGAGAGGACAATCATAGGCGGACTACTTGTCCAAATTAACCAAATAAGACGCGTCGTGCGATCCCAAACATCATGGTCGAACACCTATCGGAGCCCGCCATCTCCCAGGGCGAGATCATGGATTTCCAACCCAGTAACACTTGTTGGATCGACATCATGAAGTCTTATATTGAGTTAGGAGAGCTTCCGAGCGACCCTTGCGAAGCTAGGGCCTTAGTAAGAAGGGCCGCAAGATATACGATTATGGACGACGTGCTTTACCGTCATTCATTCTCGAAACCCCTTCGCGATGATCGTCACGACCGAGGAGGTGGCGGGAATCCTAACAGAGCTACATGAGGAATGTCGGCGGCCATTTCTCCAATCGAACACTAGCACGAAGGTACTTCTAGCCGGATATTATTGGCCAAAATTAGATGAAGACGCCAAAGCTCATACCCGCGCATGTGATACTTGCGAGGTTCTTAAATATCCCCAGGCTACCCTCGATCGAACAAAGCATAGTAGTAGTTGCACGGCCTTTCGACATGTGGGCAATCGACCTCATCGGACCTTTGAAGAAAATGGTCGCTCGAGTTCTTGAGTACGTTGTCGTCGCGGTGGATTATTTTACTAAATGGGTCGAGGCTAAGGCCTTGGTAAAAACCAATACCAGGGACATAACATACTTTTGCTCGATCAAATATGGACAAGATTTGGTGTTCCAAGAGTGATGGTTTCCGATCACGGACCTCAATTCGAGAGACGAATTCGGACAGATTCGTGAAGAGAACAATGTTAAACATTGGCAATCATCCGTGTGCTACCCCGAGGAAATGGGCAAGCCGAAAATGCCAACAAACAGTCCTGAGTGTGTTAAAGAAGAGCCTGGTGAGAAGGCAAAGCCACCGGGCGGATCACCTTCCAAGCGGCTCTATGGGCACTCGGACGTCGCGAAAAAAATCACAATGAGGGAAACTCCTTTTGCTTTAACATATGGGTCTGAGGCTATGGCACCTGTGGAAATGGCCTTACCAAGCCCTAGGGTCGTTTTTCTAGCGAGGTCAATAACACAGCGGCGCGCAAACTCGAGCTCGATCTAGTAGAGGAGCGGCGCATGCAGGCATACAGTCGTCTGGTCAACTATAAACAGGCGGCAAAGCGTCATCACGACAAACGTATTCGCAATCATCACTTCGCCGTCGGGGATTACGTTCTACAAAAAAGACAAGCCACGGGCCACGAAGCGAAAAAAGGAAAGCTATCGGAAAACTGGGGAGGGCCCCTACGGATTTCGCGAGTTATCAAAAAGGGGACGTACATGCTAAGTGACAAGGAGGGCCGCATGAGTATAATAGGCCATGGCATCTGAGACAATCGAAAAAAAATACTATATGTAACGAGACAATTCAAATAAAGTCGTTTCTTCCAAATTGTATTTACATCCTTGTCTTTTTTCGTCATCATCAAAAAAAAAAAAAAAAAAAAAAAAAATGGCGATGAAAAGTTTTTTCAAACATATCGATCAAGCCTGGACAAACTTCCATCAAGCTGCGGGATGGTTATCTTCCTCCGATCACATGTGTGGAGGTCCAAAACGGCATCATGCTTGCAAAGGCTCCACCGGATAAGTTTTTTCAAACATATCGGTCGAGTGTATGGAAGGGAGGGACCTGGCGCTCGCTGCATAATTTGGATATCGGCGATGCGAAAGGCATCGGCGACCGAGTCTACGGCGACCTTGAACCGCCGAGCACGCATATCTTAGTGCCTCGCGATGGATCAACACTCCCCAGTCTATATCCACTCGATGGTCGCGAATGGCGTGCAGAAGGAGCGCTTCGCTCTCACTAACAACATCAGCATCGGCAGTGATAAGAGCGCGGGAATTTATAAACTTCTTCCACTCACGGTCGCTGCGAGAGAGGTCGGACGCAGTCACTCCCAAAGACCAAACCCGCTGATTCTCGGGGAACAGCTCGCACATTGCAATACCCAGACGAATCTGCCTATTTTCCTCATCCGCAAGGTCCCAGGCGATCTCATAATGGGAGGAGGGATTTATTGCGGGTATATTAAAAACTTGGTTAATTCTCTCCGGAGTAAAGATAACGGGAACACCCCGGAGAGAAATGCTGCTCACTGCCCCGCCAGAGGCTACATCAGACAACACGGAGTAAAATTCCCGTATCATGGTAACATTAACCGCTCCCAGAGGCTCGGCAATAAATTCCCACCAGCCAGAAAGCCGAACGCGCAGCATGGAGCCGTCTTCTATTCGTTGTTCATATAAGCCCCTCTCCCTCATAATATCACGCCACTCAAAAAAATCCCAGAAATAATCCTTGGCTACGGGGGAAGCAGTGGTGAAAAAAGGGGAAACATCCCGGATGGGACGAGCTTTGAATATCCGAACCTGGCTGCTTTCCCCTGGATGAGACATAGAGTTTGGAGGATAAACAGTGAAGAGGATAATGAACGATTGAGGGAAGAAAGCAAAATTCAGTATGAGGCAAGAGGTAAAGTGAGTTCCAAAATAACCCCCTTTTTATACCCAGAGAAGGGGTATAATCACCGTTGGGGATTAACTGGATCCTAGGGCCAGATATGCAAACTGACCCGAAGACCAAGGCAACAGGAGCGCGCTGGACCATAAAGAGACCGAAATTTATGGCTACGATTACAAGCGACACCTAGTCATTAGGGTCATAACTCTCTGCGTTAATGACACGGTCAAAGGTCGCTTTAATGAGCTCTATCTTTCGACAAAAGCACGCTCTCAATAAGGCCTTTGAAACTTTGAAAAATTAGCGTCGGCGTGAGCGACTATGGTTAGAACAAGACGACGACGTTTCATGCGGATCGGCGTCGCTAAAATTGTCGCGACCTCGCACGAATCAAGAGGACAAAGCCTGAGAACAAAATAACCACATCATACCTCGCGAAAGGCCGCCGATCGAATCGGCGACAGGAAAAGCCAAGTTGTATAAATTGAAAAATGCAGAAAATAAATTGTCAAGCTATTACAAATCAAGATTAGTCAAATCACAAAGTAAATAGTCAAAGTTACAAATCAAATTTTCAAAGAGCTCGCCAGAAAAGTCCAAGAAATCTAGAGAGCATGCGGAGTAGGCGGGGTGCTGATAAACTCGTCGCCTTGCTCGGAGGGAGGCGGCGGCTTCTTCAACGTCTCAAAATTCACAGGATTGGCGAGGCGGGATCCCAAACAGGCTCGCCACGTTTAAGTATTCGATCGAATCGAGGTAATGAGCTCGCTTGCATAGGGATTTCGGGTGAAAGGCCACTAAATTGGGATGACCTTGATGCGTGTTCACCCACCGCAAAGATATCCTCCAGAGTGATGTGCCCCCTGCCTCGATCGCCCAGATCAATGAGCTAGGTGACTAAAGCCCTGGTCAAAGCTATTCTCTATCAGTCGAAGAAGTCATCCAATTCTTGTAGGCAATGACGGCCCTGAGACTTGGCCTCCTCGACAGCCTCGGCACGTTTCGCTTCCTCCATAGCTTTCTCGGTGAGCCTCTTGGCGAGGCGTCTCCGCCAAAGCAAGCTTAACCCTCAACGCGGCGACCTCCTCCTGCGCCCCGCATAATCCTTTGTCAAAGATGCAACTTTCTCATTGATCTCAAAGATCCAATCTAGAGTGCTCCTCCATGATTGCCTTCATCTTCTCCACCTCGCCAGCCGCATGTTTAGCTTTCTTTTCGGCGGTAACCCTCGCCTTATCAGTTGCTCCTAGCTGCGTCGTCACTTTCCTCACCTCTGCATCGCGCTCTCGGTGACCTCAAGTACCTGTTTAAGCGAGCACCGAGCTGTGGAAAACAGGGGATGATTGGCAAAAAAAAAAAAAAAAAAAAAAAATGGTCTTACTGCAGAAGTTTGCAATCCCAAAGCGCCGCTCAAATCTCCGATTTCAAGCAATCTCATCTTGAGGCGGAGAGTCGTCTTGAGCCGCAGCGGGCTAATATGCCCCGCCAATCTCCACTTGAACATGATCGGGATAACCGAGAGGATCGGCCCAAGAGGAATCACGGCAATTGCTTCACCAACCCGGCGAGCTTTGGATAGGTCAAGATCCTGGGTAAAGCTCGGATCCAACCACGGGCCTCTTTCCCGAGTAACCTCGGGGCAAAGTCCATTGCGGCGGCGTCTCGGTGGTGCGCTCTTCTCCACGGAGTTTCAACCTCTTCAAGATGCGCTGGTGGGAGCGGACCGTTTGGGTTGGCGATCATCCTTCGCCTTCTCTGTTTGAGGTCGCTTCAGGCCATGCGACTCTTTAGTAGGGGATGAGTCTTTTTGAGGCACCCGGCTGACTGGGCCCGCAACAACGGCAGAGGAACCCACAACAACGGCAGAGGAACCCGCAACAACGGCAGAGGAAGTCGCAACAAGGGCAGAAGAGGTCGCAGACTTCGGGTTATGTGTCTCTTCGACAATCGAGGCATCTACATTCGGGGCACCATCCCAGAGCTTTCTTCAAAGCCTCTCTGCCGAGCACCGCCGCTTTGTATGCGCCTCCGCATTAAGCTTGTTTCGTGAGCCTCTGCGAGCATTTGGATCCATACCTACTACAAAAAGAGAGCGGTTTAGAACAAAGGAAAACAAAATGAGCATTTACAAATAAATACAAGTGGACAAAGAAAGTTACAAAGCGGCCTAAGTATAGGATCGCCCCCACATTCCAAACACTCAGAGGGGAAACATTTGTTGATATGACAACCCCCAATCCAGTCCGGATCACAGCTCTCTGGACCCATTTGTACCATGGGCACGGCATTCCCTCTGCCCACCAGGCCCGCCATGCATACAAAGGGCTCGGCCAGATCAAGAAGATCAACCCAGGAAACATTTCTCCGAGATGGCGCCGCCCCGTCCGACTGAATCAACGTCATCAGCCCCTTTACGTAGCGCCGCTCACTCACAGGGGGGTCAAAGAGTATAAGCGTGGATTTGCCTCCACGAACTCCTGCCCTAGGAAAAGGCCAGCCTACCTTCGACTCAACTTTCAGTACCCGCTGCCCCCATTTGTGAAACTTATTGGGAAGCGAGAATAGTAGGCGAGGAGTCTGCGACCTCAGAGAGACTTGTCCAGGAATAGACGTCCCACAGAAGGAATAAAATTGCCCCAATAAAGTTAACGTCGGCTCGATCTTCAGGATCCGGCACATAACGATGAAGGCCATCAACTGGATAATAGCCCCGACGGCAAAATCAGAGGGAAGCGCTTCCATCTCCTTGCAGATCTTCACAAAGAAAGGATCGAAGGCGGCCTCGCACCGCACACAAATGATGGAAATGGAGGATAAGGGTGTCTCGGATCGACGCAGCGCATACATAATCCTTATGGTCCCGGGTTTAAATTTATCGGACTCCTTCCCATAATCGAAAAAAGAAACCGATACACGCCGGGTGTCGATTCCGAATATGCGATTAATGGTCTGTTGAGATCATTTGCTCTTGCGATCGGGACCATTTCTTGTCAACGTCCTTCTCAAACGCCGCCACGATCGCAAACTCTCGCATAGCTTCGGGATTATTAGGGGCGAGAACTCTTGGTGAGGAATCGCGCGCGCGGCCTCACTGGCATTGTCATGGTTTGGCTCGCATTTTTTTTTCTTTCGCTTTTCACAGGCATCCAGATATCCTTCCGGGCAATTCCGCATTTTCGCCTCTCGCTGGACCCATTAACTCATGAAGCTGCGCGTCCTGAACATAAGCCTCGTCATGGTCGGAGGCGCCGCTAGTGCTCGGGACATGATTTGTCCTTCGATCGGAAAGCGATTTCTTGACCCACGAGTTGTTGGAGACTTTTGAGGCGCGCGCTTCTCCTTAAGGCTCATTCTACGCGGCGGATTTCGAGGCGAGATGAAGGCCTCCAACTCAAAGCGGTCGGCGTCCATATGAGCGACCTCATCGCGGTAATCTCGCCAATATCTGCGCGACTACTTTCCACCTCAACCTCGTCCAACAGATCTCCAAGCGAGGCGTGAGATAGTACGGGGTCATCCTCAAAGATAATCGTAAATCTTCCTTTCCGTGAAGTCGCCGCGAATAGTCATTCCCGACATCCTCGCAAAAACAAGGAGGAAAAAGGTGGAGCTTTCGGACTGGTATAATAATAAATTAGCCAGGAAGGTGATCGCACCCACTTCAATACCGCCTCCTCCGTTTTACAAGAGATCGCAAATAAAATTACTGAGAGGATAGCAGGGAGCGGGTGAAACCCCAATTTTCCCAGAAAGCTATAAATCTCTCCTCAGGAAAAATCCCGTTTTTAATCAAAAACAAGGCGATGTTGCATCTCCGTAGCAAAAGAATGACGAAATTAATATATGTGGAAAAACAAGGCGGGGAGGGATGAGTAAAGCGAGTTAATGAAAGGATTTCTTACGATTTCTTTGAGAAAGATTGGAAAACCGCTTGAAAAGCGGGAAATACTCAAAGAGGTGGCGGAATCTTCAAAAGAACCGCCGTGAAATCCTAGAACCACCGCAGAACGCCGTTGAACCTTCAAAGCTCGCCAAAAACTTGAGAATTCTAAAACAACAAACAACGGAGAAAATAAGAAACACTAAAAGTGTGAAGGGTGAGAAGCGAAGGCTTTATATAGGCAAGGGGCCACGATAAATGCGGTTGGGAACGCTTCATCCAACGGTTCAGATTAGGCGGCGGTTATCGGTTTTGAAATCTGAAAAGCGCCCCATCAGTACCCACGTACAACTACCTAGGCGATTCTTTGAAAGCGGCGCGCATCGTTCATGAGAGGAAAACCTAGAAAAGCGGCGTCGACCACGATTGGCGGCGACAAGGTCGCAAAAAATAGACCCAGTTGCTTTGAGGTCGCATGTTTTGAAAGCACGGCTCTTAGCGAACAAGTCGCATCAGACGACAAGGTCGCAAAAAATAGACCCAGAGTTGCTTTGAGGTCGCATGCTTTGGAAGCACGGCTCTTAGCGAACAAGTCGCATCAGACGACAAGGTCGCAAAAAATAGACCCAGAGTTGCTTTGAGGTCGCATGTTTTGAAAGCACGGCTCTTAGCGAACAAGTCGCATCAGACGACAAGGTCGCAAAAAATAGACCCAGAGTTGCTTTGAGGTCGCATGTTTTGAAAGCACGGCTCTTAGCGAACAAGTCGCATCAGACGACAAGGTCGCAAAAAATAGAGACCGAGTTGCTTTGAGGTCGCATGCTTTGGAAGCACGGCTCTTAGCGAACAAGTCGCATCAGGCGACAAGGTCGCAAAAAAATAGACCCGAGTTGCTTTGAGGTCGCATGTTTTGAAAGCACGGCTCTTAGCGAACAAGTCGCATCAGGCGACAAGGTCGCAAAAAATAGACCCGAGTTGCTTTGAGGTCGCATGTTTTGAAAGCACGGCTCTTAGCGAACAAGTCGCGCATCAGGCGACAAGGTCGCAAAAAATAGACCCGAGTTGCTTTGAGGTCGCATGCTTTGGAAGCACGGCTCTTAGCGAACAAGTCGCATCAGGCGACAAGGTCGCAAAAAATAGACCCGAGAAGTTGCTTTGAGGTCGCATGTTTTGAAAGCACGGCTCTTAGCGAACAAGTCGCATCATCAGACGACAAGGTCGCAAAAAATAGACCCGAGTTGCTTTAAGGTCGCATGTTTTGAAAGCACGGCTCTTAGCGAACAAGTCGCATCAGGCGACAAGGTCGCAAAAAATAGACCCCGAGTTGCTTTGAGGTCGCATGTTTTGAAAGCACGGCTCTTAGCGAACAAGTCGCATCAGGCGACAAGTCGTAAAAAATTGACCCGAGTTGCTTTGGGGTCGCTTTGCTTTGAAAGTACGGCCCTAAGTGTACAAGTCGCATCCGACGATGGGGTCATAGGTGTTGATAATTACTCCATCCTTCATATCCTCGGGGAATGTCATTAAAGCACGGAGTAGGGGCCATTGATGGGTATAAATAATTCCACCACCTCAGCGATGAGGACCACCCCTCGCGGCCATCCTCCGGCATGACAAGAGAGATCGCAAAGCGGGCGTGCCATTGTGTCTCACCTGCGCGCGCGACCAAGGCATTTGCGGTCCCCGGCAAGTGCAACAGATCCTGTGAATCCCATCCAGGCAAGTCAAGGAGGGTCGCCGTGGGGGCGAGGCCAAAGAGGGCTTGCTCTTGCGACCTCGGGAGAGATGGCGCCGATTGATCCAGATCTTTTCCCCCACTTGTAACTTAGATATTTCGTCTTGCTTAGTATCTAAGTAAGATCTAGCTATTAGTAAAATATCTAATAGATTACTTGTTCCCTAAGTTACCCATCTCTATAAAAGGGGGTGGTCATTGTAAACTAAAGAGGATGAGATATATGAAATACACACTATATTTGCAAGCAAAAGCTCTCTCCATTCTAACTCTCTCCACACCACCACCCGCCGGAGCATCACCACACCTTAAATACAGCCAGATATCCACCATCCAAACACCGCAAGGACACCCGTGAGGATTTAGACATCTTCATTATAATACACCTAAAATATTTCCCCTTATTAATAGGTACCAACATGAAAAATAAGGAACAAACCTTCTTTTTCCTTATTCCCAAATTTGTAACACCCCAAAATCGGTTGAACCTATCTCTCCCCCAAATCGGTTGCACTCGTGCTCTGTTCTTCACAGTTAAGCAACGGTTCAGTTCAGACGTTCAGTCGTTCATAGACTTCTCCGCCCAGCATTCGGCCTCTCCAAGCCTTCAATCGGCGGTTCAGCAGCTGCGTCGGCCACCAATCTCCGTATCTCACAGTCACAGGAAGCTGATAAACTCACGGCTCATCTGAGTCACCTCACACGTAGAGCTGTTAAACAAACCGAACGTTCAAGAACATGGCTCAAACTCAACTCGTTTAAGCTCGTTTGAACTCGTTCATTTATGCTATCGATCCGAGCTCGAACATGTTTCTGCTTTCGTTTATTAACGAGCGAACACGCAGCTTTGTTCGTGAACGCCGTTAATGTTCGTGAACTTATATTATATATAATATAAATAAATAAAGAATAAAACTAAACAATATTACATTAAAACACAACTAAATAACCCTAACTAGGGTGTTAAATGAACCGAGCGTTCGCGAACGAGGCTCGAACTCGACTTGTTTAAGCTCGTTCAAGCTCGTTTATTTTTGCTATTGAGTCGAGCTCGAGTAGGCTCTCCTACTCGTTTAGTAAACGAGCTTACACGAACATGTTCGTGAACACTCGTTAGTGTTCGTGAACATATATTATATATTATATAAATAATAAATATATAATAAATAACAAATATATTCCAAATTTCCAATATCCCCTTATATCCCCAAATTATTCAGGCCGCATAATCTTCACCGCATCACATTTCTTTCAAGTTTCAGTTCAGCCGAATATCAACCCTAGTCCCCGCCGCCCGCCTGCGAGCTCTCCGCCTCGCTCTCTCGCCCCTCTCCCGAGTGCAGCGACTCTGGGTATGATCTAAAGCTTCTCCATTAGCAATAATTCATGGATTCACGCTCTTTCTCCTCTTCACCCTCACTTTGTAGTTTGCTATAATCTTCTCAATTATATGGCTGACCGCCGACAGGGTATATGTCTGTATTTTGATTTGACACAGCGGCTTGATTTCGTGAAAAAAAAAATTAGGTATTTGAATACTAATTTTGATTATTTCTTTGAATGCTAGCTTCTTATTGTTGATATTCTTTTGCTTGTTATTGGTATACATTGAGTGAATCATTGATAAACAGTTAAGGAATGAGAATCGGAGTGTGGGTTAGGCTAATTTGTCGAGAATAAAGCAATTCACCTATTGCATTTCGGTATCTGGTAGGAAAAATTACTATTAATCACACATTTTGTTTGATCTTATTTTGATTGAACTTATAGTCTTGTTTTTAAAGGTTTCTCATCTTGTGAGGTCTTATGATAGGTAGGCCTCGATTTTGTTTAATTTATTTGGACTTCAACTTAGTGACCTTTGTTGAGTATTTTGTGTTGATGTATTTCAAAATATATTTAATTTGAGATAAATCTCATAATTACTCTACAATTAATTTTATCACTAATTGTGTTTGAAAATTATCTAGTCACATAGGTTAATCTTTTATATTATATATGTGACATGAGTGTGTATTACATAAGATATTCTATTATATCCTCTATCTAAGCTATTTTATTATACATCATATACCATTTATATATGGATTTATATATCTTAACATATTGACGGTTTGACTCTGTTTTTTCTCCATTGGACCATTTAATATAGAATCTTTCGTTAAACCAAAACATCGGCCCAGCTCTGTTAATTTTTGCATTGGGCTTTCCTTTTTACCCTTTGACCCGGCCCAGTCTATCTTTAACCTAGTCAACCGAGTTTTCATCTTAACCCTAAAGCTCAGCTCGTTCTCCCAAGATAAAAGCCCCAAAACCCTAATTTCCTATTTGATCCGCCTCTTTCTCCTTTGTGCAAAAGAAAGACTCTCATCTCCCTCACCTCCTCTCAACCTCCGTCCCATTTCCATGGCAGCCGTCCATTTCCGGCCATAACATCATTCCTTTCTACTCGGATTTTATTCCCCTTCTCTTCCTCTTTCTTTTGCTACAACTTAATCAAAATTTTGTCAAGAAATTAGTAGTCTCTTCTTCTTCTCTGTCTGTCATCCTCCTGTCTTTCTCTCCTCTGTTAAACCGGCCAAAATCACGCCATTTAAAAGCGACCAAATATCAGTTTCATCAAGAAACATCATCTTCCCTCGTTCATCTGTTCTTTGGTTCATCAGTGTTCGATTTTCTGGATAAATCTTCCATCTTTATCAATTCGTTTCCTCTTCCTTTCAAGTCGAAGGAGCAGCTGTATCTGTAAAGCGTTTTTCTTTTGACTCCGATTATCAAATCCAGAGTTCTCTCTAATCAATTTGAGGAAGATGGTTCAGATCGAAGATAAATCGGTTCTTTCTCATCAGACTGTCACTTCCTACTCTTGGTAAGGTCCAATTTGATCTTAGATTGGCTCAGGTATGATGTATTAGGTTTACTCCTCTTTATGCTTAAGTCGATCTAAAACAAGGGGGGTTAGCTATTACATGTCTGATACGTCTGGTGTTGTGTCGATTAAAATGTCATGTTTATTCTCTGTGACCAGATCGATATATATGTGTTCTTCTACCGAGTAATTTTTGTGGTAGATAGGCATTATCTGTCTGAACATTTTTTTTTCATACTCTTGATTTGTTTTTAATGGTAAAATTCATATACACGGTTTGATGTGTTAAGAAAATGTTTACAATCTGTATTCATTGAATAAGTTGCTATGTGTCGTGTTTTCCAGTTTGTTGAATGCATGCGTGTACTGATGTGTTTGTTTATCTGATGGTGTTTGATTTTATGCTACGCAAGTTTGAACACTTCATATATAAGCGACTCTTTGTTTTTGAGTCTTCTGCGTTTTTATTTAAGTCTTTCTCATTTTTAAGTAAAAATGTTGATTAAAATAAAACACATTACGTGTAATGATCTGTTTGATCATTATACATTTAACATAATATGTGTCTCTGTGTTATCTTCTGTTTTACACATTCTCACAAACTCACTGATCAATTTAATGTATATGAAATGTTCTCAAATTCTGATCTCACACACCTCACAAATCTGCATGTTTTATTGTTTTAAATGTATCCTAAAATGTGTATAAAGGATTAATCAGAAAGCGATGTTACGTGTGATATGTTATTTGTCACGAAATGATGTCCTTATGTGCCTTAGGGTGTAAACAAACTTATATCTATATTTGTGTTACACCAAAATAATATATACACAAAACCTCTTATGTCGATATCTTATGTACGATATCATAAGCTTTCCATTCTTTAGTTTATTAAATAAAAGAATTTATTTAATTATGTGTCTTAGTATTGTGTGTAATAAGCATTTATTGAAAGTTGTTTTAGCATCTTTGTAATCATTAAATTATTTTGTCTTGGGCCCCAAAAGTCTCTTTTATAAACACCTTTAAATTTGAGCATGCTATAGAAATAAATATTCATCTCCCACTCACCAAGCCTTTATTGAAAGTTGTATTAGCATGTTTGTAATCTTTAATATTGTGTCTTGGACACCCCAAAAGTATCTTAGTGGTACCTTTCGGCTAAGCATGCCTTAATATTTAATTTATTGTCTCGAGCTCCCCACCCACTCACCTTTGTAGGTGCACATCACCCACAATACTTTTCTGATTTGCACACTTTTCATGCATCACTCCACACACCCCTTTGCTTATATATATCGGACCAATTAAAAAAGCGATCAAACATTTTTCTCTACAAACACAGTCTTGTTTTTACGAGTTCTTGTTTCTTTGTCACATTAAATATACATTTAAGTATTTAACTGAGTCTTCTTTTGCTGATTGATTAATACTTCCGTTTAAGTATTAATCAAAGGTCAAGTGTGGGTTGCTTGTAGCTGAGCTAGGGATAAGACTTGGTTTTGGGCTGCTATTTCCAGTGTCTCCGTTTCCCTTTTCTGTTGCACCGTTCTCAGTCTACACTTGAATCTTAGGCTCATTATCAGTAAGTTCACACATTTACTTTCAGTTTTATTAAGTGCTTTTCAAACTGTATTTTTGAATAGGCTTAGTGTTTCTGTTTAGTACCGAGGTTGTATATTTTACTGTTGTGTTTGGCTTTTAGAAAGCAAGCGTGGTTGAATCTTAGTGATTTGTGTCACTACCGTGTTTAGATTCAATCACTCTGATTGTGATCTAAAAGCAAACAAGTCGAAAAACCGTTTCACATTGTACCACTTTTTATTTTCTTAAATTGGTGCGTAATAGTGTAGTAATATTAATCTGTGATTACTTGCTACACCTAGTATAGCGAAAAACTAAAACTGAATTTCTTTGTGCTTAAGAAATTAGAAACACCTTAATTTGCATCTTTGAATCGTATCAGTGAACACGTTATCTGAATCTAATTGAGTCCGTTCACAAGAAAATTAATCTATCTACATTGATTCTAGCTAGATCTTCCGCCTAGTTTATTTTCAATATTAGATTAATTATTTGAAACTCAAAAAGGCTAATTAAATTTAAAAGCCGTATTATCCTATTCACCCCCCTACAGGATATATATATTGCGCGTTTACGGTCCAACAACCTTCACATAAAGTTATAAAACCAGTGCTTTGCAAATTTGCAAATTTCTGGTTAAAGATGCTAGATTGGTTTTAGAGCGTTCTTATCAAACAATTATTGATGGGGTTTCATGTTTTCATTGAAAATTAGAATTGATCTTACACACTTCTAAACGAGCAGAAATGTAGAAGGAATTATAAGGTTATCTTGTTCTTTTGACTTTTATAGACACTTGATTGTGAGGAATTAACGTTGATAGACAAAAGCTAATCCTTGTATAGGTGCTAAATGGGTAGCAATGAAACTGAAAAAGAATGGACATCGTGTTGCTATGCTAAAGTGCTATCTCTTATTTATAAGTGCAGTTTTTAGTCGTCCTTGTTATTCACTCATGTTGGCATTGTACATTTATGTCTAGAACTTATATTTTCTGAGCTTTCTTTGTAAATGCTAAGCGGCTTTTCCTTTCTGATGAAATCTTAAGCTTCACAAATTTTGTGCTTTCAGATAGTGCAAAGGCCTCTAGTCAGACTAAGCAAGCGGCACCTGCAGCTGTAGATCAGAGGTTGTTTACCCGCATATAATACTTTGGAACTCAGCATTTACATCTATGATTTATTCTCCTTTAGCCTACCATGATTATTCCTTTTATTTTGGCTACACATAATAGTTAGGTTGTTCCGTGACTAATCATGCTAATGTTTTGTGCAGTTTGTACTGTTGAAGGTCATTGTGCTTACTGAGTTACGAACTTTACGAACAAGCATATCGCGCTTAAGGTGAGTGTAGTTAGAGTACTATTGCAAACCCGTAGTTGGGGATCTATTACAAATCCCGTAGTTAGGGTACTACTTGCAAACCACTGTAGTTAGGGGATCTATTACAAATCCCGTGAATTACGGGATCTACAACACATCCCATTTTACTTGTTTATGGTAATAGTTACTCCATCCGTCCCATTTTATTTGTCTGTTTGACTAGCATATTTAAAACTTTGAATCTCATTAAATGATCCAAAATTTTTACATTTATATTATTTAAGTAATACTTTATCATATGAAAAATATTGAATCGATTAATGCGATTCAAAACATTAAATATGCTAGTCAAAATCCTTGAAAAGTTAAACATGACAAATAAAATAGGGCGGATGGAGTAATATAGAAAGGTGGCAAAAATCCCGTTTTCCCGACCCGACCGATTTCCGACCCGTTCCGACCCGTATAATCCCGACCGAATTGATCCGACCGAAAATTCGAGAATTTACCCGACCGAATTAATACGGGAATGGGATCGGGTTCAAAACCCGATCCGTTACTCCCGTATAAATCGATCCCGACCGAATTTTTTTATTTTTTTATTTTTATTAATATTTATGTTTTCCAATATTCATTTCCATATTCATTTCCATATTAATATGTTTTAAATAAAGATCCCTTTCAGAAAATGAAAACCTGTCCGTTCTCCTCTTTCCACTTTCTTCTAGGGTAAAAGACTAAAAATTGCTGTGGCCGCCCGCCGCCGTTCAGTGAAATCACATTCACCTCACCGCCGTTCAGTCCATTCTCTCTCATTTTCTTCGATTCCAGACCTCCTCGGTGTGTATTTCTTAGGTGATTTGGATGGTTATTGGATTTTTCTTCCACTTTGCTATTTGGGTTTTGGCGGGGTTGTTGAATACTTGAATAGTTGAATCATTGAATGTTTGAAGGGCTTTCTTCAATTCTTGAATTTTTATGTTGCCTTTTGTTTCATAGTCTTGAATCTCTTGATCTTGAATCACAAAAATGGAGGTCTCCATTTTTACGACCTCATCAGCTCCGGCTCACTTGCCTCTTTCCAATTCGCTTAACCCCTCTAGAATCTATGCTGTTGCATTCAGACCATTGGATAGTTGTTGTTTGTACATTCATACAATAATAATTCCTCGGATTTGTGAGTGGAATATGAAGATGAAGCACCTGATTTGTGCTTTAGGGAATTCTCATAGTAGGTAGAATTTGATGCTTTCTTTTTGTAGAGCTCATAAAAGCTTCAATCTTTTGGTTGAATGTTGTTTCTTGTACGAAGTTTGTGAAATGAGGCAATGAATAAATACCCTTTACTTCAATGCCTTTGTTATTAGTTCATCATTAATACAAGTACTTGCAGACATGTCATTAGGCTAACATAAACATGTAAAGAAAGGAATGTAAATGAGCTTAGGTTCTCAAAGTATTCTCAAAAGTTATCTATTTGTTGTATAAAACCTTCAGAAATTTTCAGCTCATGTTACAAGATTCAAACAAGCCAAAGTGGACCATTACGAAAGATGAAAGAATATTGTTGATCAAACTCTTGTGGTTGACTATGAATTACTATTATTGTAATTTTGTTTTCATTATGGTGTATGACTTTGAAAGTTTGCATTGTGAAGTATGTACTGTATTACTAGTGTGTGAAGTAGGAACTATGAAGTAAGAACTATTGTTTTAACTTTTAATTTTGGTGTATGACTATGAACTATGATCAAGTTATTATCGTCTTTTTTATGTAAAAACATGAATATATTTTAAGATCATACATTCGGGAAATTCATTCCCGATCTTCCGGGATCTGAATATCCGGGATCGATTTTCGAGATCCCGAATTTATCGGGTCGGGTCGGGATGAAAAATAGAATCCCGAATCGAATCGGGTCGGGATCGGAAAGGTGTGTTACGGGGCGGGTCCCGACCGATGCCACCTCTAAGAAAGTCCCATCTTACTGTTTTTATACTAAAGCCTAACACTTCACTATAACCCCATCTTTAATTTAGCTCCCTGGTGAAAATATGAGTGCTTGATTAATAATATGTGTATAATAATCGGCCAATGTCGTAAAATTCTCTAATGAGATGAGTGAGATGCGATCATGGATGTATGATCAATGGCATCGACCACCAGGAAGTGGGTTGAAGATCGAGTACATTAACGGTGTAGATGTTTAAAGTAGTTCAATTTAAAAGTTGTTTAAAGATGTTGATGTTGTGTTTCTTTGTTTAAAGCTCGATTGTTGTGTTTTCTTTGTTTGATGATTTAGGCTAGAAGCCGGAGTTTGAGTTATTGTTCGTTGATTTTGGATTGAAATTGATTGTTATTTTAGGCTAGAAGCTGGAGTTTAGGTTATAGTTTGTTGATTTTGGATTAAAAGGAATTGTTATTTTAGGCTAGAACCGGAGTTTGGGTTATAGTTTGTTGATTTTGGATTGAAATGGTTTACAAGTATGTGCTTATTAATAAGCATAACATACAAAAGGTCCTCAATGGGTCTTTGTTTCTACCCAAATGGAAAAATGGTATTGGGTGGTCTTTGTGATCAAAGACCATCGATTAATTATTATGAGCGTCGAACTTTTGATCTGTGTTGAAAATTAAGGTTAATGTGTTGATGATTTTAGTGTAGAACTTTTGACCTGTGTTGAAAATTAAGGCTACAACTATTTCACATTATGACGGTTAGTGTAGTAGCAGCAACAGTGCATTTCCTTCTCATTATTCAATTCCAAATTCAACTTACAACCTTGATGCATTGTAAGTTATTAGCAGAAATCAAGCTTGGATAACCCTATCTTCCATTTTTTTCTTACAAAGGTTTTATCAGAAGGATTTACGAAAATATCCCAAATCGAAGTGAACAGTTTATGGAGGATTTAACCGTATGTAATGATTATATCAGTGGACGTTTTCGACTCATAAATTGAGTGTAAGTTATCTATATTCGATAGAGTTCGGTTCGAGTTTATGGTGGTGTAATTCGGAATTAATAGGTTGAATATAATTGTGCACGATGAATAATTTTGTTCGATCAATTGTAGATCATTGAATATGGGTCTATGGTCCCGACGTGGCTCCCAAAATAGCATAATTAGTTTTCTCGTCGTTTCACCTCAATTATAATTAAATAATTGGATTGGACTATTTAATTTGATACGTGGATTAATTGTTTAGTTGGACTAGATAATTAAATATACGGAAAAAGAAATTTTTCGTGGACTCGGCCCAAGGTGTAGAAAAATGTGTGTGGACCTTTTATTTATTAAAGATGGCACATTTTTGTTAATAATTAGAAATAAATTACTTTTCTTGGATAATTATTTAACATGTGATTAAATTATTTGATGTATTAAATAATTTAAGGAAAAGAAAATATTTTGTACTATCTAATTAATTTTGGAATATTTTATATTTATCTTTTTAAGGAAAAAGAATTATCATAATTGATTTTGTATTAATTATTTAATCATTGGGACTTAAGTTTTACTCTCATATATAAAAATGTTCTCCCAAGACTTTTGACACATTACAAATCACGCATATTTTGTAATCGGAGGCCATAAGCCAAAAAAATTTAATGCCTTCGATTACGTGAAAAAAATAATATATCACGGCGATTTTTAGGTATACTATGTTGATGAGCTTTATAAAAAAGATAATGGAATTTGATTATATTTTGTTTCTTTGAATTCGGCTATATATTTAGGTCTTATCGGTGCTTTAACTTGAGTAAAAAATAAAAATTAACATAAAATACACTACATTACATGAAAGCGTGAGCCTTAAAGCTGCAAGTTTCGGTGGTGTCTTAGGTCGTGGCCTTGTTGGCTGCTTGAGGGCGACTCGACCATAGTAATTTATTAAAAAAAAAAAAAAAATTTTTCTTTGTATTTACATTTCCAAACCATTATTCTTTGTATATTTCTCGTTTACCCTTATTTTTAAGGGATGAGAGATTGAAAACAATATTACGTTAATTATATTCAAAGTATATTATTGTCATTTTGATGTTAAGTCAAAATATTAACCATTCTTATCTTTTTCAATTGCAACATTTAAATATGAGCGGAGGAGTATACAGAAGATATATAGAAAATTAAAGAAATAAATTTACTATATTATTTCATAACATTCTAACATTTTTTATAGAGAAATTCTAAAACTTTTCAAGCGTTATCCCTCTCCTCCACTTCCTAATTTACTTATATAATAAACCTAGACATGGAAAAACATCAAAGCGACTATTGAGTTAATTATAGTTAATTGTTGATGTTAATGGTTAATAATTTAATGTTATGTATACACATTACGTAGACTTTTCGGTGTAAACCAAACCCTTTATCGGTACCTTTTGAATTCAATTGGGTCACTCGAGGCGAGAATATATGATAGGATCACTACAAGAAAACTTGTCTATTATAAGGGGAATTTAATTAAGGGGTCAAAATACGGTTATTAAAAGTACCTTTTAATAAGGGCTATGGAAAATGATGTAAATTTAATAAGGAACCCTGAATTACCGTTATTGTTAATCACTTATCCGTTATTATAATACACCTAAAATATTTCCCCTTATTAATAGGTACCAACATGAAAAACAAGAACAAACCTTCTTTTCCTTATTCCCAAATTTGTAACACCTCAAAATCGGTTGAACCTATCTCTCCCCAAATCGGTTGCACTCGTGCTCTGTTCTTCATGATTAAGCAGCGGTTGATTTGAGGCGTTCGATCGTTCATAGACTTCTCCGCCATGACATTCGGCCTCTCCAAGCCTTCAATCGGCGGTTCGGCAGTGCGTCGGCCACCAATCTCCGTATCTCACGATCACGGAAGGCGATCAACTCACGGTTCATCCGAGTCACCTCACACGTAGATTACATTAAACAAACCGAGCGTTCAAGAACATGGCTCAAACTCAACTCGTTTAAGCTCGTTTGAACTCGTTCATTTATGCTATCGAGCGAGCTCGAACATATTTCTGCTCGTTTACTAAGCGGCGAACACGAGCTTTGTTCGTGAGCGCTCGTTAATGTTCGCGAACTTATATTATATATAATATAAATAAATAAAGAATAAAACTAAAGAATATTACATTAAAACACAACTAAATAACCACTAACTAGGGTGTTAAATGAACCCGGCGTTCGCGAGCGAGGCTCGAACTCGGCTCGTTTAAGCTCGTTCAAGCTCGTTTATTTTTGCTATTGAGTCGAGCTCGGCGAGGCTCTCTACTCGTTTAGTAAACGAGCTTACACGAACATATTCGTGAACACTCGTTAGTGCTTGTGAACATATATTATATATTATATAAATAATAAATATATAATAAATAACAAATATATTCCAAATTTCCAATATCCCCTTATATCCCCAAATTATTCAGGCCGCATAATCTTCACCGCATCACATTTCTTTCAAGTTTCAGTTCAGCCGAATATCAACCCTAGTCCCCGCCGCCGCTCTGCCTCTGAGCTCTCCGCCTCTCCGCCTCTCGCCCTCTCCCGAGTCTGCAGCCTACAGGTATGATCTAAAGCTTCTCCATTAGCAATAATTCATGGATTCACGCTCTTTCTCTTCTTCACCCGCACTGTAGTTTGCTATAATCTTCTCAATTATATGGCTGACCGCCGACCGGGGTATATGTCCTGTATTTTGATTTGACCCGGCTTGATTTCGTGAAAAAAAAAAAAAGTTAAGCTGAATGCTAATTTTGATTATTTCTTTGAATGCTAGCTTCTTATTGTTGATATTCTTTTGCTTGTTATTGGTATACATTGGTGAGTCATTGATAAGCAGTTAGGGAATGGGAATCGGGTGTGTGGGTTAGGCTAATTTGTCGAGAATAAAGCAATTCACCTATTGCATTTCGGTATCTGGTAGGAAAAATTGCTATTAATCACACATTTTGTTTGATCTTATTTTGATTGAACTTATAGTCTTGTTTTTAAAGGTTTCTCATCTTGTGAGGTCTTATGATAGGTAGGCCTCGATTTTGTTTAATTTATTTGGACTTCAACTTAGTGACCTTCACGTAAAGTTATAAAACGATTGCTTTGCAAATTTACAGTTAAAGATGCTAGATTGGTTTTAGAGCGTTCTTATCAAACAATTATTGATGGGGTTTCATGTTTTCATGGCAAATTAAATTGATCTTACACACTTACTAAGCAGCGAGAAATGTAGAAGGAATTATAAGGTTATCTTGTTCTTTTGACTTTTATAGACACTTGATTGTGAGGAATTAACGTTGATAGACAAAAGCTAATCCTTGTATAGGTGCTAAATGGGTAGCAATGGCCGAAAAAGAATGGACATTGTGTCGCTATGCTAAAGTGCTATCTCTTATTTATAAGTCTTGTTTTTAGTCGTCCTTGTTATTCACTCATGTTGGCATTGTACATTTATGTCTAGAACTTATATTTTTGAGCTTTCTTTGTAAATGCTAAGCGGCTTTTCCTTTACGATGAAATCTTAAGCTTCACAAATTTTGTGCTTTCGAGATAGTGCAAAGGCCTCTAGTCGAGACTAAACAAGCGGCACTGCAATTTGTAGATCGAGAGGTTGTTTACTGCATATAATACTTGAACTCGGCATTTACATCTATGATTTATTCTCCTTTAGCCTACCATGATTATTCCTTTTATTTTGGCTACACATAATAGTTAGGTTTGTTTCCGTGACTAATCATGCTAATGCTTTGTGCGGTTTGTCTTGTTGAAGGTCATTGTGCTTATTAAGTTCTTAACTTTACGAACAAGCTTATCGCGCTTAAGGTGAGTGTAGTTAGGGTACTCTTGCAAACCCGTAGTTAGGGGATCTATTACAAATCCCCGTAGTTAGGGGTACTACTGCAAACCCGTAGTTAGGGGTACTACTGCAAACCCCGTAGTTAGGGGATCTATTACAAATCCCCGTAGTTACGGGATCTACAGCAAATCCCATTTTACTTGTTTATGGTAATAGTTACTCCATCCGTCCCATTTTATTTGTCCTGTTTAACTAGCATATTTAAAACTTTGAATCTCATTAAATGATCCAAAATTTTTACATTTATATTATTTAAGTAATACTTTATCATATGAAAAAATATTGAATCGATTAATGCGATTCAAAACATTAAATATGCTAGTCAAAATCTCTTGAAAAGTCAAACATGACAAATAAAATGGGACGGATGAGATAATAATATAGAAAGTCCCGTCTTGCTGTTTTTATACTAAAGCCTAACACTTCACTTTATAACCCCATCTTTAATTTAGCTCCTGGTGAAAATATGAGTGCTTGATTAATAATATGTGTATAATAATCGCCAGCGTCGTAAAATTCTCTAACAGATGAGTGAGATGTGATCATGGATGTATGATCAATGGCATCGACCACACAGGAGTGGGTTGAAGATCGAGTACATTAACGGTGTAGATGTTTAAAGTAGTTCAATTTAAAATTTGTTTAAAGATGTTGATGTTGTGTTTCTTTGTTTAAAGCTCGATTGTTGTGTTTCTTTGTTTGATGATTTAGGCTAGAAGCCGGAGTTTGGAGTTATTGTTCGTTGATTTTGGATTGAAATTGATTGTTATTTTAGGCTAGAAGCTGGAGTTTAGGTTATAGTTTGTTGATTTTGGATTAAAAGGAATTGTTATTTTAGGCTAGAAACCGGAGTTTGGGTTATAGTTTGTTGATTTTGGATTGAAATGGTTTACAAGTATGTGGTTATTGATAAGCATAACATACAAAAGGTCCTCAAAAGGTGTTGTTCCTACCCAAATGGAAAAATGGTCTTGGGTGGTCTTTGTGATCAAAGGCCATCGATTAATTATTATGGCGTCGAACTTTTGACCTGTGTTGAAAATTAAGGTTAATGTGTTGATGATTTTAGTGTAGAACTTTTGACCCTGTGTTGAAAATTAAGGCTACAACTATTTCACATTATGACGGTTAGTGTAGTAGCAGCAACAGTGCATTTCCTTCTCATTATTCAATTCCAAATTCAACTTACAACCTTGATGCATTGTAAGTTATTAGCAGAAATCAAGCTTGGATAACCCTATCTTCCATTTTTTTCTTACAAAGGTTTTATCTAATTTCGGAGGGTAGTGTCGAGCCCACTTGTATCTATTTCTCCTATTTTACGATATTACATTATAGTCTTTCTTCACTAATTATTGATGGAAGTTTGACTTTATGTAAAGTATGTAAAGGTGGATGTTTGTATAGTAGTGTGAGTGTACATGTTCTTGAATGCAGTTGCTATTGGCAATTTGTTATTGAATCCTGATTTTGCATTTTGTTATTGAATATTGATTAATGAGAGGAAAATAATCTATAATGAGGGGATGTTTTTTTTTATCAAATCGTAATTTAATAAGGGGTAAATGAATCTACAATAAGGGTTATTTACATCATTAAATCACGATTTGTAAAGGGTAACTTACCTTATAATAAGGGTTTAGATTGTTATTAAAAATGATTTTTAATAACAGGAAAATACCATTATTAATGTCCGATATTATTAATAACGGGATTGAGTTTCCCGTGATTGAATGAATACCTTTCCCAGCGGAGCCAGTAATAAGGGGGCCATAACAGGAAATTTCCCGTTATAAAATGTTTTTATGAGGGGAAATGGACAATTAATGACGGGAAGCACCCTTATTAATAGCCGATTTTCTTGTAGTGGATGATGTTACCCATTATTTACGACTAATTGATCACGATTTCTCTGTATAATTACGGTATGTCTTTTGGATTTTTCTCCGTCAAATTATGTAAATTAATCCTTCTCCTCCTCCTCTTAATAGTAATAAGAAGACAAGTGATCACCTTTGGTGACACTTGTTTTTTTTAATTGGTTAGCTTTTTTTTTAATTTTTATTTTTACTATTTATGGCCCTAAACTTCAAAATATTTTTTTATTATTCATCGCTTGACCCAAAATAATATTTTCTTTTTAATTTTATATTATTCTTTGTTCATGGCCCGAGTCCGAATATTAATATTTTTAAAAAAAAGGTTTGAGTTAAATTGTTTCGTTTTGAGGACTCAATTGTATCATCTTTTAATGCATGAATATATGTATCAAATGTATGATTATTTTCAAAATATAAGGTCACGACTTGTTGCCGACACGATCTTTGTATCATACAAAAAAATTGTGTTGACGTTACATGAAATCTTAAAAATCTCTTAAAATAAATTAATTTCATAAAAAAACATATCTTTTGTACACGGCGAATGACTATTTTCATGATATAAGGCCACGACATGTTGTCAACACAATCTTTATATTATGCTTAAAAATATTTGGTTTGACGATTACATGAAATATTAAAATTCTTGAAATGAATTTTTTTTTGTAAAAAAACATATCGTTTATATAAAATATTAAATATCCAAAAAAAAAAAACTATTTGATTACAAATATTGTTAAACTGACTATAGTGTATTGTTGATTTAATTTTTATGGAAATTCGAATTATATATTTTACCATGGCCGTTAAAATTAGCCTAGATCTGAGAATACAAAAAAGAGTTCAGTAGTGTCGAAATGTGTCGATTTTTTGTCGTGGAGTATTGACAGTGTGTTAGATTTTAATTATTTTTTAATTAATATTCATTTCATCAACCGACACTTGTTGGATATGGCGTCGGGTGTATCGGGCGTGTCGTGTCGTGTTTTTGGTAGAACACGTGTTGTTGCAAATAATGTCGAAGATAGCTTCATTTTTTCGGTTAAAATAGATTTAAGTAGAAATTGGAAAAAAAAAATCAATAGTGTCGAAAAATATCAATACGATGTCGGGAGGTGTGAAGATATATGAGATATTATTTTAATCATCCAACACATGCAGACATGCCATCGTAATGTATCGAGTTAATTAAATACAAACCGGAGCAACACAAATGCGAACACAGTGTCTACTTTCAAGTATTTTTATTTAAACAAGCGATCTTGTTTATTTATTGTGAGGATGCCCAAAAACGTTAAACTGGATTCAAATACTCAAATAGAAGTCAGTAGTCGGCTTTACAAAGTAGAAAATTAATCATCAATCTTTCACGCTAAACGTAGGTTCCTCGCCCTTCTAACAGCGTTGGAAAAGAAGACGTGGATCCAAGTAAGGGGCGTAGGATCTGAAAAGAAATCCGTCCATTCGTCTCTTAGTAATACAATCGTCCATATGTGACGAGGCCAATCACAGTCACGTAGGACATGTAGCATAGTTTACTTATCATGATTGCAAGTGGTGCGATCCGGAGAGACGATATGTAGCGACAAAGCAGATAAATCTGAGCGAGATAAGGAATGATGACTAAATTGCCATAGAAGAAACTTATACCGTGAGGACCTTTGATCGCCAAATAGAAAGAAAAATAAAATCCCGATATGTCGCAAGTTGTTGTTTGGTCTTTAGGTGCATGTTGTATTTATTATCGATTGACATCAAAATCATTTTTTCGGAAAAAATATGCATTTCTGACTATACAAATTATGCTTTGACTTAATAAGTAACGTAACTATACTTTTTACTAATAGGGTTTCGTTTTCTTTGGGAAATTTGTCGAACTCTTGAAATGTCGGCCGCATCAGAGGCTTCCTCACTACACTCCGGCAGCTCTCTCTTCCATATCAAGCAACCATGGAATCATTGTTTGAGATCATTTAGTACAGGTATTTGGTATGATTCAACGGGGCTGCTAAAGTGATGTCCCCTAATTCCAAGCGTCTGAGTACTATCATTTGTAAAGTGTGGAATGACCGCGTTGTGGGACAAATGGGGCGCTCGTATTCCCATTACCGTTCTCTGGATGGATGAAAATATTGTTTCCCAAGTGAAAACCTTCAACAAAGAAGGGATCTCTGCTCTTCAAATTGGATGTGGCCACAAAAAGGAAAAGCATCTTACCAAGCCAGAAGTGGGTCATTTTAGAGCTCAAGGTGTCCCTGTTGGTCCCTTGAAAAGGCTTTGGTTAAGTTTAGAGGGGGGTGAATAAACTTAACACTTAAAACTTTGGAGTTAACAAATTCTGCAAATTTGTGATCTCTTGATACTTGAAGTCTGTTGAGACTTGATGCTTTCTTTGATAAATGATGAGTCTCTTGAGTTGAGTTTCTTTGAATTTGTGCAAATGAATTATATCAAAATTAAGCCTTTATACTTGTTGTTAAAAGTGATACTAAGTATTAGATACTCATTAGTGCAAGTGTGTGATTTGATTGCTAGATTCGATGAGTCGATGTATAAGATAAACTAAGTGCGAAAGTGAATGCGAGAAAGTAAATAGCGATTTTATAGTGGTTCCAGGTGATGTAATTACAGCCAGTCCACTCTTCTCTGTGATGTTGGAGGAAATTCACTAGAGATCTTTGATGCGGCTTTTACAAAGATTCCTAAGTTGTTTGTCCTTCACCAATAACTATGGCTTCAAGCTGGCCAGGAGCAGTAGGATTCTTTGCTCTGAGTCTTCCTTTGGTCCTTGAAGGGTAGGATTGCCTCTTCACCGGCTCTACCACAAACAACGATCTTTCACACCCAACGGATGCTTCTTTTGTCTTGGCCGAGTTCTTTATAAAATAAAGATTGAATCAAATAAATGATTGATTTGGCGACTTGATTATGATGATGTAATCGGCGACTTGCGAT
Source organism: Gentiana macrophylla (assembly GCA_026214975.1). Taxonomy (NCBI): domain Eukaryota; kingdom Viridiplantae; phylum Streptophyta; class Magnoliopsida; order Gentianales; family Gentianaceae; genus Gentiana; species Gentiana macrophylla. The sequence goes on along the minus strand of CM047811.1, from coordinate 44,585,606 downwards.
CTCAAGTGTGTAATCTTGATGCGGCTTGAATACTGAGAATACACTTGAAGAAATTTACTAGATCGGCAACCTTATGCTCGGCAAGTTCGTGAGGTGTCTTTCATTTCGATAATATCACTTAAAGTTTATCCAAAATTCATCATCTTTTACGAGTTGAAAAGTCTTTATTTATAGGCAAGAATGCATGTGACTTGTATTTGAATTTCAAATGTAACCGTTCCTTGTTTTTGTCCCATCTGATTTGCATTCTTTCACTATTCATAGGACCGACACTGTAGAATTCCTTTTTGACAGTGCAGTCTGTCCACCCCTTTGACTTGTATCCAATGGATAAAAATGTGAATCATCCCAACGTCTTTTAATCTCAACCTTTGATTTTGTTGATAAGTCGGAGGTAGTTGGTTGTCCTTATCCATGTAATCTACCAAAAATAATCTTGAATTAATCGAGGTATATATCGTGATTCATCGATCTGCTTTGAGGTTTCAATCGATCTCTTGATCATGACATTTTTGTGTATAAAATATAATGCGGTGATTACTTTTATCTAACTTTTATTTGTGAAGTTAGATTACATCATTAAAAATAACTAAGTTCCAAACATCATCCAACTTATGGAACTTAGACCTTTACACAAGAGTATATGTAATCAGTTTAGGTCATCACAGACTTGCCTAAATTTCGATTCCATATCTTGACTTTAAATACTAAGTTTGATCCCTTAGCCTTCATTTCTTGAGTTTGAACCCTCGGCCTTGGTCTTGGCGGAGTTCAACACTAGTCAACTGACCTATCTACCCTACTGACCTAGACCAGTCTGCTGATATCAATCAGCAGCCCTTTACAGTGCTTGTTTGATCAAACCTATTTATGAATCAAACTCTAATAAACCTATACATTTGATCTAAACATCTTTTTGCCTTTGCACTATAACAGCTAGTATGACACTCATCATCAAAACTAAGAAATAAGTCCAACAATTTCCCCCTTTTTGGTGATGATGCCACTACCCTCACCTAATCAGCAAAGCAAAAAGATAAAACACAAGAATAGAACAGGTAATCATCTTTCATTAAAATCATTTGAACAAGGCTATTACAAACTAGATACAGCAAAGATAAAGAATGATAAGTATGCTGATCTATAGTCTCTTCTCTCTTTCTTGTCTAGCTTTCTCAGCTTGTTCTTGATAGGCTCTGATTTGTTCTATCATGTCCCTCATCCATTCATTTTCAATCAGTGTAAAATCAATGTAGGGATTGACTTGCTTCCACCAGTTCCATGCTTCAGGCAGGATAAGATTGATGTCATTCACTCTGAATCCAAACTTCATGTACAGTTCCTTGAATTCATCAAGTGAGTCCTTTGCTTTTGTGATAGGTAAGGTCCTATCACCTCTGCCACTTCTTCCACCTCTACCACCTCTGTTGCTTGCCCTTAAGGCTCTGACTCTTGCTTCCCAAAATTTCAATCCCAAGAAAGAGTTTAGGCCTTCATGAAAACCCATGTCATGATAAGGTCTTCTTCTGTTATAGTATTCTTTCTTGTATTGTCTCAGAAGATCATCAGTAAGTTGAACTCTGCCAGGTGCAGGTTGCCTGAAAGCATTGGTTTCATCAGTCCATCTCTTCTGTGCAAAGAGTCTTGCAGCCTCCTTTGCTGCAGCTGATTGGCCCTCTTCCCCCTTAGTGACATCATCAACAAAACGGGAGATAAGGCCATGAATACTCTCCTGTGAGATAACCACTCTATGCAGTTGACCTTCCATAGCTCCAGTTCTTGTATCAAGTGAAGTTATCCTTGATTGCAAGGTCTCCTCCAGTCTGTTGATCCTTTCAGTCAGTTTGGGATCAGGCATAGCAGGTTGTTGTGCGGCGGCCAGGCTCGATGGGTTCGAGTGTTGCGGACAAGGTTGTCAAGTTTCTGATGGATAGAAATAAGTTGATCTTTCAGAAATTTATCTTTTGCAGTATTTCCAACCTTGATGCCCCTCACATCTAGTATCAGATCATTCACAGCATTTTGAGTAGATGTGAAGTTTGAAGCAAGCTGTGGCGATTGATTTATGCATTCTCATTTACCATCTTCATGATTCTTCAAATCTTTCTTCACATCTGTCGATTTGTGTCCTTAAGCTGTTGCATATCATGCCTTACAGTCCTTAACTCATTTAACACTTCAGCGGCACTTCACTTTGGTCATCCTTCCACGGTGGCTTCATCGTGAGCTCCTCAACATTATCTTTGTGGCCTCGATTGCTTATCACCATTGCCCAACTCCTATCCAATCCAGCGAGGTTAGGTCCTTCATATTCCTCAGGATAGGATCAATGGCGAGTTCCTCAAAAAGCAGTACAAATGCACGAGGGGATTAACATCAATATCTTCTTCTTCAGGCATCTGAAACTCCTCATCTTTGAAGTCAAAGTCAAGCGTTTGCTCATCCTCATTAACGGCGATCTGCGACCAACTTTTCCTTGGTGGTCTCCCACTTGATGAGGCTCCACTCTGACCTCATCAACAACAAGGGTTTCCTCCAAACCCAAATCAGTTCCAACCTTTGTCAGTCTTTGTTTGAAACTCAGCGACTGTACCTCCTGTTCCAACCTTTGTCAGTCTTTGTTTGTTGTGACAACAACTGTACCTCCTCTTCAATTCCTTGTGGATTGAAAGCGACCTCATTATCCACTTGGAATCATACTGCATGACCAATCTTGTGCGGGATGATGGCGATTTAGTAAGAGTGCCCTCAAAGTCAAATCCATCCACGATACTCAATGGATTCCTCTGAAGCGACACTAGGTTCAATGAGATCAATAACCTTCTCTCCATCCAAATCCTCACTCTGTTCGACTTGATTTGTCTTTGTAGGCTCTATAACATTGAATGTAGAAGATTCATTAGCTAGCCTACCGGTACTCGAGTAATGCCTTCATTGATCGGTGCCTCAGGATCATCCATGGTAAGATCTGTAGATCCTCATCCATCTCTCGGTCTCTTTGGCCCTCGGTGAACTTACGATCTCGACTTCTTGACCGGTGGCTTCAATTGATGTCTCTAGCCACTCCCTTTGGTCTCCCAGGAAACATAGGGGTATTGATGGCGGAAAAATTCACCGTTATTTTATAACTTTTCAACCCGTTTACGATATCATTTGAGTATTTTTATATCGATTCGAGTCATTAATTCCTATGTTTCATCTAAATATGTTAGTAGTAGTTATTATATAAAATATCGTATTTTTAGCGTGTTTTTATAGTTTTGTACCGGTTTAGTAACCGGTGTGTGGTGTCAGTTCGTTTGGTATTTTGGGGTTCATTGCGGGATCATAAGTGGACCAAAATCCTACGTAACGACATGTTTTGAGCCTTAAAGGAGGTATGTTAAGGTTAGAAGAAGGTGCCACAAGCTTACGAGTTCAAACGGAGCAAATTTTTCCTAAGTACTTAAACCGTAATTTATTTTCGATGGAGATTTGACCCAGCTTAGAGGCATTTTCAGGGGATGACTTCTTAATGAAAGTTGTAGATCTTCACATAATCTTTCCAACGCACTTTGAATCACGTCAATTGGAGGTCTACAACTCAAATAGTGGTCAAGTGACTAATCAATTCGGATTAGTAGAAATCCCGAAATATCTTCGTAATACGAATGGCTCATCAAAACGACATTTTCTGAAGAAGTTTCCTTCATAAAAGTTGTGTATCTTCAAGAAATATTTCCAATGGATTTTGAATCAAGTCAATCGGACTTTTACAACTCAAATGGGAGTCAAGTGGCTAATTGATTCAATTTCGTAAAAAATGTCGAAAAACATTCGGAGGAACACGAGGTACTCAAGAAGACGTTTTCTGAGGAAGAGTCCTTCATGAAAGTTGTAGAGTTTCTCGATACCGTAATTTTGGCATTTCGTTTGCAATTTTTGGAGGTCTACAACTCAAGATATGAATTTTAGAAGTTTTATTCCAAAATATATAATTTTATCCGAAAAATATAAATTAGGGGATGAATGTCATCATTACGACCCGCCTAGACCGGCCCCTACCGGTCTAGACCGGCTACTACCAGTCTAGACCGGCCCCTGGAACTTGCCTATATAAGGAAGCATTCGGAGAGAGCAATTTATATAGGGTGTACCATTTATATATATATACATATATATATATATATATATATATATATATATATATATTCTTATTTTCTTTTCTTTAGTTTATTTAGGTTGTAAATAAGGCCTTATGCGAAATAAATTTAGTAATATTAGTATCGTTGTAATGCTCGGGAATTATCGGAAGTTGGTGTTCTTTGAAATAGTTGTAATATCAAGCTTTTGATATCGCCGTTATAATAGTAAGCTTGTTTTTCGTTTTTTCATTGTTGTTTCTTTCATTTTTGTTTCTTTTATTCTTATTATATATATATATATATATATATATATATATATATATATATATATATCGTAGTAGTAGTATCCGTATAAAGGAGAATCGACAAATGATTGGATTTCGGTTTTAATTTGGTTTTAATAGAATTCCGCCATAATTGTGAAGGCTATTATGTAAAATTTCCGCCATTTTAATCCATGACATGTTGTGAGAATCCGTTTATATGGGTAGCTAAATATATACATAGCGAATTATGTGAAAGCGGGTAAAATTGACCCTCGGGAGGCGAGATGGGAGTTGTGTGCGCGTAATTAAGCGTTAAGTATGATAAACTCATGTTTTAAAACCCGTTTTGATCATTTTCCTAACTTTGAATAAAATTGACAACTTTGTTCACGGTTACATCGAGCTTATAAATGTATTTTTTGCGGTGAGATGTGAGATATGGATATCACTAATCATAGTCACGATTGTTAGATTGACAATCTAAGTGATGAGATCTGGACTATGCCTAAGTGAAATTCTTATTTTTACGAGATGTGTGAAACATGTTTTAAAATCACTAAACCATAGTCTTAATCGTTAGATTGGCAACCTAAGTGATACGTTAAAATTATGTTTTTGTGAGGTTTTCAACGGCTTTTTATTCCGGTCAACCATGTTAGGCGAGTTAGCTCTCTACAAGGGAGGTTAATAAACCTAGTGTGGGGGTTAAGTGAGAGTTGTTTGAGATCTTAACGCAAGAATAAAGAGTTGACTCCGTGAATATCATATGAGGCCAGAATCGAGATAAAACACACTCCTTATCAAGTTTTTCTGTGGGGAGATAACTTTCTTTGGATCATGGCTCGGCTATGCTTTTTAATCACCTAGTTAATCTCGTTAGAATAATATTTATTTTACGTATTAGTTATAATACTCTTCACCACAACTTTGATACTTTAGACTAAGAAACAAGTTCACTTTGGTACTCACAACCACATTTCTCTTGGGACGACCTCGTACTCCTGTAGCTATCCTAACAATCGACCCTGGTACTCTCCGCCAGTTAGAGTTAGTTTACCCCCGGTTGCGAGTCTTTATAAATTGTATTTTTGAAGGGTAAATTTTAGCTCATCAAAAATTGGCGCCCGTGCCGGGGACCAATATTTTAGTGGGTGAATTTTTTCTCCATCAAAAATTGGCGCCGTTGCCGGGAAATGTGTGATATTGTTGTGATATCTTGTAAGTGAACCGAAGGCTTGGGCCTAGGTTTTTATTTTCTTGTTTTATTTAGATGTCGACAAAGAGCTATGGATCTTTGAAGTGATATTGTCTGAACTCGGTTTGAATCGACTTTGGTACTTAGCCTCTTCGGAGGGTGATATCTTGTAAGTCTGGCTAAAGCGGGGATTAGGGCCTTCGGCAACCATAACTTTTGAGAGGGTCTAAATATCGTGTGTTTCTGAAAAAAAAGCGAAAAAAAAAAAAAAAAAATTTTATTGTTTTATTGTTGTTTTACGAGATCTTGCAGATTGAGCTTAAATGGATGGATTTTTCAATCAATACTACTCACACGAACAACAATACTCCTACCAACCTCAGCACTGAACAATGCTATCAACAACGAGTATGTGCCCTCACCTCGGTATCATCAGCGACGAGAATAACCAAGGTTCATGGGATTATCGGTGCCCTAATGCATACCAGGACCGAATTATGGTTATTCGAGTTATGAGCCACAATATTACGAGGTTGTCCTAACCCCTGGTGCTTATCGAGAATTACGGTATTCATGCTCAATCGTTGATAGCTTCAACTGATTCAGCCACACGATCGATTATGCGGAATGGCAAGAAGGCGCTACTCACCTCCGATGAATCAAAGTCAATATGATCAGTTTTCCCCCATGCCACAAGAAGACTTCACCGACAGTCAAATAGAGCAACTAGAACGATTGAACCAGAGCCTGGAAGAGCGACTGTTGGACATGCTTGAGTTCAAGGTAAGTACTGACTCCGCCATAAGAAATCTTCAAGACAAGGTGGGGCAATTGATTGAATTAGTGAGGTATGTGAAAGAGGTAGAGACATGTGAGGTGGTTAGGGATGATGATGAGGTTATCACTGAAGAAGTTCAGGTTGAGAATAAGGTTGATAATTTAGTTTGTGAAGAGAAAAGTGCAAGATTTGGAGATGTGAGTTAGAGAGGCGAGAGATTGATTGGCCATCTTTAGTAAAGCCACTGGGAGAGTTGGTAATAGTTAATATATCGGTCCCGGATTACTACATTCATCCACTCTGTAAGGATGAATGTTCTGCGGTCCAGTTTGTGTACTCCCCGATGGATGAACTATATAGAATAGCAAAGAAGATGGTTCGACAGTCTGATAAAAGAAGATTCTCTGGCTGGGAGGAGGTAGCATCGAGGGCCAAACGAGGTACGTTTCTAGACAATTCAAGTTCTTTGGTTCTCGCTTTGTAAATTTTTCTTAAGCTATTGATCTTCTTAAGTTCAGATTTTGGTTGATAATTTGTAATTAGTCGAGCCAAAGACGTAAAACAAAGGCGCTTGGGGGGAGGCAACCCCGCCTTAATAAAATTGTGTGAAATAATAATAATAATAGTAATTTGGATACGACTAGTATTAATGAAATGTAGAATCTGTATGAAATATAAACACAAATCACAACCAAGTCTCAGGATGAATGTTTGAATTTCATTAAGAGGGAATGATTAGGTGGTTATCCGAAAATCCCTATGGAGAAAAAAGAAAAAATTCGAATGCATCATTTTTTTTGGACTTAGGTTGTTAAACCCTTGAGGATCTGGGTATAAAAGACTCAATACTCTTTCACACATTTCATTTTATGATCTAGTCTGTTTCAAATTTCTGGTCGTTGTAGTATAGTGGTGAGTATTCCCACCTTAATAAAACTGTGTGTAATAAAAATGAATTTAGGAATAGCTGACTTGACTATGATATATGCTCATGTGATACATATATGCTTAGATGTTCTGTGCTTTACCCGTGTGGGTTATTTTTCCATCTAAAGCTATATATATATTGCCTATCGAATTTTCTGACGTAACAGGGCCATTATCTTATTATTCCCATATCTCTATTGCATACTTTGGCACGAGGACCATGTCCCGTGTTTGCTTTGTTTTGGTTGTTTTTGTATAGGGATTCGGGATGTGCTTTCTCATGGCTGTTACGGGATTCGGTAGCACTTTTCTGCCACATTTCTCTTGGGACGACCTCGTACTCCTGTAGCTATCCTAACAATCGACCTGGTACTCTGCCAGTGAATTTTAACGAGATTAAAAAGCATAGCCGAGTTATGATCCAATAGGTTATCTCCCCACAGGAAAAACTTGATAAAGAGTGTGTTTTATCTGATTCAGTTCATATGATATTCACGGGAGTCAACTCTTTATTCTTGCGTTAAGATCTGAACAGCTCTCACTTAACCTCCACACTAGGTTTATTAACCCTCCCTTTAGAGAGCTAACTCGCCTAACATGGTTGACCGGAATAAAAAGCCGTTGAAAAACCTCACAAAAACATAATTTTAACGTATCACTTAGGTTGCCAATCTAACGATTAAGATTATGGTTTAGTGATTTTAAAACATGTTTCGCACATCTCGTAAAAATAAGAATTTCACTTAGGCATAGTCCAGATCTGTCACTTAGATTGTCAATCTAACAATCAGGACTATGATTAGTGATATCCATATCTCACATCTCACCGCAAAATACATTTATAAGCTCGATGTAACCGTGAACAAAGTTGTCAATTTTATTCAAAGTTATGAAAATGATCAAGGTAAATTTAGTTGTAATGCCTTATTTCCACGCTAAAAATTTATTTTACCACTATAAAATAACTAACTGCTAACTTTAACCGACAGAGTATCGAGTCAACAGTAGTATAGTGATAACAAGGTCGAATCCACAGGGAACAACGTTTAAGTACCAAAGTCGACGTAGAACTTGGTTTAGGTCAAGATTGCGGTGGAGAGATATTACACTAGTGCGAAAGTAAAAATTAGCGAGGCGGTTGTAGTTCTAGTTATTAAAAGGTATGGCGAATTATGATCCAACGAGTTATTTTTACCCCTAAAGGAAGACTTGACAAGGGCGTGTATTAACCAACCTACCTTTCCACGGTAATTTTAACGACATCCACGGGTGCCAACTCCTAATTGCGGTGTTAAGATCGAACAACTCTCGCTCAACACCTATGCGAAGTTAATTAATTTTCCTTTAGAAAACCAATTAACCTAACATGATTACGCTCTTAGAGTCGCTCGAACAACGATGACAAACCTCTGTATTGGAAGCGGTCCTAACAACTAGGGCGAATCTCATAGCGATCCCAAAACCCCTTTTCCCACATCTCACCGCAAAATACATTTATAGGTTCGATATGTGTGTGATGAACTAAATGATCGGTTTAATTCAAAAGCGTTTATATTAAGTTTTAGGGCGTGGATTAATCATTAAAAATATCAACTTACGCACTACACAACTCTCGTTTAATCCCCTTGAGGCGTTTCACTCGTTTTACATAATTCGACTATACGTCACGTTTAGCTATTCATTTTGGCGATAAAAACGGAATGATTAATGAAATTATATTAACGACGGAAAGTAAAAGCGAATTCAATTTTTATAAGTACATATATATATTTATATATATAGATATATAGTTATATAGCTAATAATATATATAAGTGCATAAAAGTAAATATACTATATATATATATAAGTGCGTAAAAGTAAATATATATATATATATATATATATATATATATATATATATATATATATATATATATATATATATATATATATATATATATATATATATATATATATATATATATATATATATATATATATATATATATATATATATATATAGATATATAGATATATGAAAGCAACAAAAAAAAAAAAAAAATAGAGAACAACGATAAAAATAAGAAGATGATATATATATATATATATATATATATATATATATATATATATATATAAACTTATATAAAAAATGAAATTACAACGACTTTAGCAACACCGAACTTCCGATACTTTCCGAGCATTACAACGATACTACTACTACTAAATTTTTCCCGGCCTAATGCCTTTACTAAAAACTAAAAGAAAAGCGAGGAGTTAGATCTATATATATACACAGTAGTATATATATATATATAGTGTATATTTTTCCCGATCTGCTTCCGAATGCGTCCTTATATAGCAAAGTCCAGGAGCCGGTCTAGGCCGGGTAGGGGCCGGTCTAGGCCGGTCGTAATGATGACATTCATCCCCCCTAATTTATATTTTTCGGATAAAAATTATATATTTTGGAATAAAACTTCTAAAATTCATATCTTGAGTTGTAGACCTCCAAAAATTGCAAACGAAATGCCAAAATTACGGTCTCGAGAAACTCTACAACTTTCATGAAGGACTCTTCCTCAGAAAACGTCTTCTTGAGTACCTCGTGTTCCTCCGAACGTTTTTCGACATTTTTTACGAAATTGAATCAATTAGCCACTTGACTACCATTTGAGTTGTAAAAGTCCGATTGACTTGATTCAAAATCCATTGGAAATCTTTCTTGAAGATATACAACTTTTATGAAGGAAACTTCTTCAAAAAATGTCGTTTTGATGAGCCATTCGTATTACGAAGATATTTCGGGATTTCTACTAATCCGAATTGATTAGTCAATTGACCATAACTTGAGTTGTATAACTCCAATTAACATGATTCAAAGTGCGTTGGAAAGCTTATGTGAAGATCTACAACTTTCATTAAGAAGTCATCCCCTGAAAATGCCTCTAAGCTGGGTCAAATATCCGTCGAAACAGGTTTTGGTTTTAAGTATGTAAGATAATTTGATCCATTTGAACTCGTAAGCTTGTGGCATCTTCTTCTAATCCTCTAAACACATCTTTTAGACTCAAAACATGTCGTTACGTGGAATCTTGGTCAATTTATAATCCTGCAATGAACCACCAAAATACCAAACGTAAATCCGACACGACACTCCGGTTACTAAACCGGTACAAAAACTAGTAAAAACACGATAAAAATACGATATTTTATATAATAACTACTACTAACATATTTAGATGAAACATAGGAATTAATGACTCGAAATGATATAATAACGCTCAAAATGATATTAGAAATGCGGTAAAATGTTATGAAAAATAACTGTGAATTTTTCCGTTATCACAACCCCCCACTTAGCTTTTGGTCGTCCTCGAACAAAATAAGCGATAAAATAAAATGAATGAGGAAAAATTCATGAAGATATAAGATATGAATGACAATCAGATAATGCAACCAATCGAATCATAACTACACGTTAACCGCAATATAAATGTATAACAGAGTGTGTGTGTGACAAGCCTTTTCAATTTCCACTATCCTCTCTTGAATAAATCAAGCAAACGCACAAATATCCATTCAGACAGTCCTAATGACTTTCCTAGGTATAGGTAGTAACAATTCCACACAACGTCCTTCCGTGTACTTATTAGGATAATCCCTAAAGCATATCATTCAGTTTATACTGGGGATAGTTAGAAGATAACTTCTCTCTTTTTTTTATTTTATTTTTATGTGTAGCATATGCCCTCATTCCCAGCAATAGGATGTTTCGTGATAACACCCTAGCTGGACTACTATCATCAGGCAGTCGGGAGCTTTTAAGCCTCATAGTGGTATAGGACGTTTCGTGATAACACCCTACCGCACTCAAATCATTGGTAGCTACAACCGACATATATATAGTTTATCTTATTTTGACATTCTTTCTATCACATTCAAACCTTCAGATATTCACAGTACATGTTCAGAAGTTAGGTACTAAGTTACTGCTATTTCTAGGATAAACCACTAGAATCTTGAATGGAGTCTGATTTAAAATTTTTGCTTCAATATCAAAGGCTTATGTGAAGGAATTCATGTTACACAAATAAATTTAGGCTAAAATGCACTTACGGTTCACATTGGTTATACATATCCAAATTGATCATTACATCTTTAAATCCATGAAATATATACCTTATACAGATTATTTTAATCAACTAAATAATGCTCGAAAAAGAATCAAAAACTAAGGGTTTAAACACTTACTGCCATTTCTAACCAACCATACTCTACCCCCACTTACGATTTTACATTATTCTCAGAGTGTAAATGAGATAGAGAGGAAGACTTAGCTTATAAACCAGGCAGAAAGGTGCTATCAAATCCCGTAACAGCCATGAGAAAGCACATCCCGAATCCCTATATCAAAATCAAAACAAAGCAAACACGGGACATGGTCCTCGTGCCAAGACATCGAACAGGGATATGGGAATAATAAGAAAATGGCCCTGTCACGTCAGAAAATTCGATAGACAATATATAGAACATAATAGCTTTAGATGGAAAAATCACCATACGGGTAAAGCACAGAACATCTAAGCATATACGTATCATAGAGAGTATCACATGAGCATATATCATAGTCAAGTCAGCTATTCCTAGATTCAATTTTATTACACACAGTTTTATTAAGGTGGGAATACTCACCACTATACTACAACGACCATAAATTTGAAACAGACTAGATCATAAAATGAAATGTGTGAAAGAGTATTGAGTCTTTTATACCCAGATCCTCAAGGATTCAATAACCTAAGTCCAAGAAATGATACATTTGAATTTTTATCTTTTTTCTCCATCGGGATTTTCGGATAACCACCTAATCATTCCCTCTTAATGAAATTCAAATATTCATCCTGAGACTTGGTTGTACTTTGTGTTCATCTTTCATACAGATTCTACATTTTATTAAGACTAGTCTTATTCAAATTATTTATTATTATTATTATCGGGCTGCCTTCCGGTAGCGCTTTTGTTTAACGTCGTTCGCTCGACAGAGACTCAGAAACGATTTATTAAGGCTCGGGATCAGTCAAATGCACAATTTCAAGAGCCTCATCGAATGGTAACTTCTTATACTTTTTTAGACGAAGGCCGTTCGTGATGAACGTTCCGTGCTTCGGATGCGTTACCTCGATGGCTCCTGAGTCGAAAACTCTCAATACCGTATATGGTCCTGACCACCTTGACTTAAGTTTGCCTTGAAATAAATGGAGGCGAGTATTATAGAAAAGGACCTCATCACCTACGCTGAAAATACGAGGTTTGATCAACTTATCATGAAGCAATTTGGTCTTTTCCTTATATTTAGCGAACAATCGTAAGCTTGAAAGCGAAACTCATCTAACTCGTTCAACTGAGCCATCCTTCTTTCACCAATTAGTGTCGTCATCCATATTTAAATTCTTAATCGCCCAATAGGCCTTATGTTCTAACTCTACGGGAGATGGCAAGCCTTGCCAAAAGCGAGCATGTAGGGTGACATACCTATTGGTGTCTTAAACGTGTGATTCGGTGTGCCCAAAGCGCATCATCTAACTTCTTTGACCAATCCTTAAGGTTAGAATTCTTTGTCTTCTCCAAGATTCTTTTGATTCCCGATTGGACACCTCTACTTGGCCACTAGTCGAGGATGGTAGGCAAAGTGCCTAACTTATAAGTGACCCCGTGCTTCATTAAAAGCTTATTGAAATCTCTATTAGCAAAGTGACTTCCATTGTCGCGATTATTGCTCGAGGTATTCCATACCGGGATATAATATGTTTCTTAAGAAACTTTATGACTACATGTTTGTCGTTAGTAGGTGAAGCAATTGCCTCAACCCACTTTGAAAGCGTAATCACAGGCGACAAGAATGTCTGATTCCCGAAAGAAAGCGGATATGGTCCCATGAAGTCTAATCCCCATATATCAAATACTTCACACACTAATATCGGTTTACGGGGCATCTCATTTCTCCTGGAAATCCTTCTGAAAGCGTTGACATGCATCACACATCTTAACATAAGCATATGCATCCTTGAAAATAGTGGGCCAGTAGAACCCACTTTGTAACACCTTCAACGCTGTTCTCTCGCCCGAGAAGTGGCCACCGGCCTCTTTATCATGGCAAAACAAGAGAATACTCACTATCTCACTGTCATCAACACATCTCCTCAGGATTCCATCAGCACATAGCCTAAAAATTAAGGGATCTTCCCACACATATCGGTTTACCTCACTAAAAAACTTCTTTTTCTGGTTTTCATCAAACTCAGGATCTACAAATCCACACTCGTAATAATTAACAAAAGGTGCATACCAAGGGTTCCCATTCTTTCCTCTCTGCAGGAAATTTCCTCGCTTAACCGGGAGCATCGTATCCACTACGAACAACTGCTCATCCCGAAAATGATCATCAATTTCAACCCTAATAGAGTGTTTATTGTCTCCCTGTTCCATCCTACTGAGGTGGTCAGCTACTACGTTCTCACACCCCTTTCGATTCTTAATTTCTACGTCAAATTCTTGAAGAAGCAATATCCACCTCAACAAGCGTGGTTTTGCATCCTTCTTGGCAAATAGATATCTCAACGCAGCATGGTCAGTGTGAACTATGACTTTCGATCCAACCAAGTATGACCGGAACTTATCGAAAGCAAAAACAACAGCTAAAAGTTCCTTTTCAGTTGTGGCATACTTTTGTTGAGCCGAGTTCATGGTATGACTCGCATAGTAGATAGGGCGAAACAACTTGTCAATCTTCTGACCTAGGGCAGCTCCTACGGCATAATCACTTGCATCACACATCACTTCGAACCCCTTAGACCAATCAGGTGCTACCAAGATAGGAGCCGAAGTAAGAAGTTTCTTAAGGGTTCGAAAAGCATCTAGGCATGCCGCATCAAAAACACAGGGGGCTCCCTTCATCAATTGAAGAGTAAGAGGTCTAGCAATGTGGGAAAAACCTGGAATGAATCTACGATAAAAACCTGCATGTCCCAAGAACGAACGCAGAGTCTTCAGATTCGTAGGCATAGGAAGCTTAGAAATTACCTCTATTTTTGCTCTATCGACCTCTATTCCTTTCCCCGATACCTTATGTCCTAAAACAATTCCCTCAGTTACCATGAAATGACACTTTTCCCAATTTAAAACCAAGTTTGTCTCTTCACAGCATTCTAAGCACCTTATCAATGTTCGACAAACATTCATCAAAAGTATTACCAAAAGCGCTAAAGTCATCCATAAAAACTTCCATGAAATTATCTATCATATCGGCAAAGATAGCCATCATGCATCATTTGGAGCGTCGCGGGTGCATTACACAACCCAAACGGCATTCTTTTGAATGCAAAGGTGCCATCTGGACATGTGAATGTAGTCTTATCCTGGTCATGTATATCGATGTGAATTTGATAATAGCCACTAAAACCATCCAAAAGCGAGAAATGCATGACCACTTAGACGCTCTAGCATTTGATCAATAAAGGGTAGGGAAAATGATCTTTCCTAGTCTTATCATTCAAAGATCGAAAATCAATACAAACTCGTGACCGATAACTAAACGAGTAGGAATAGGCACACCTTTTTCATTAAGCTCAAGCTGTGATGCCTCCTTTCTTAGGCACGACTTGCGTAGGGCTCACCCATTCCTTTGTCGGAGATTGCGTAGATTATCCCTAACTCAAGCATCTTTACCACGTCTTTTCTTACCACCTCTTGCATATGTGGGTTTAGTCGTCTCTCAAACCGCTCGACCGGTTTGGCATCTTCTTCTAGAATGATCTTGTGCTTGCAGATATCAAGATCGATCCCCTTTTATGTCAACCATCTTCCATCCGAAGGCCTTTTTGTTTTTGAGCGTGGATCAACAACAGCTTTCGCCAAAGCGGTTAGTGCAGATGAAACAATAAGAGAAGTAATTCATCAGGTTCTAAAACACATACTTTAAATGCTTAGGAAGTGGCTTCAACTCGGATCATGAGGTGGTTCCTCGATTGACGGCTTTGGCGACTTGCGATCAAACCGAGCTCTAGCTTCTTATTCCAGCTTGCGTTAACAAAAGGAGTTGCCTCCAAATGATATACCTGAACTCTCATTTGTGGATCGTCATCCTCTGCGGTGCTTGACTTCATCAAGCATTCTTCCATTGGTTCTTGGTATCCCTGCAGGTTAGTGTGCTCCAAAATACAAGGATATATAGCATCAATAGAAAAACAATCACTCTTTTCATCATCAGGATGCTTCATTGCCTTATACACATTTATGGCTACACTCTCTTTCCCGACTCGTAGTATAATCTCTCCCCTCTTAACGTCTATCAAGGTCTCTCTGTGTTCAAGAAAGGCCGACCTAACAAAAGTGGGGTTTTAGTATCCATATCCATATCTAAGACTACAAAGTCAACAGGGGAAAACAAACTTGTCTACTGCACCAACACATCTTGACTACCCCAGAGGTTTCTAACAGACCTATCTCGCCATCTGTAAGGTCATTCTGTTGGCTCTAACGCTCCCAATCCCAACTTCTCATAAACTCCTCTAGGCATCAGGCTCTGAAGCCCCTAGATCACATAGCACATTTTTGAAACACAGTTTCGCCAATGGTAATTGGGATGGTAAAACTACCTCTATCCACGCAACTTGGGGTATCTTATTCTCAAAGATTGTAGAACATTCCTCACTCAAATGCACCATCTGTTGCATCTTCTCCTTACTCGACAACATTCCTTTTAGAAACTTAAAGTATGGGGAATGCTCAAAATTGCCTCTAATAGGGGAATATTCACCTCTACCTTCCTTAAAAGATTCGAGAGAATTTTGCGACCACTGGTCGAGGATGTCCTTCTGGTTCCCTTAGGAAGATAGGGTAAAGTATTAACATCAAAATCAGGGGGAGGAGGAGGAATTCTATTTTTCTTACCTCTTTCTTTAGGCGGCGAGGCTTCTTCTTCTTTGATGTCCAATACCACATAGTCTTTCTTTGTGCTTGCCCTTCCAATGCTTTCTTATTTGCCTCACCAAAGCCTTTTCGTGGCTTCCAATTCTTTCCTCATTGCTTCCATTCTCTGCTTGATATTGCCAGTCTCTAAATCTTCGATCTCGACTTCACCATACATAGCTCCTTCACAGTCAACTGCTTTCTCTTTCTCAGCTTTCTCAGTTTCTGCTTCTTCAGCCCATAATTCTTTCTTTTTGTCACTCAGCCCGACCTCTTTACCACTTCGTGTGAACACATCATTCACATCCTTTGGGTTCCTCTCAGTGTTACTAGGGAGTCCACCACTTAGATTTGTCTTTAGAGTGTCGGTTATTTGTCCTACTTGGGTCTCCAAGTTCGAATGAAGAATGTGTGACCACTTTTTGCTCTATAGCATTCTTATTTAACTCGAAACATTCTGTCTAATTTCTCGAGGAGTATCTCGGTGGCCATCTTCGAACACGAATTGTTTGGTTGTTGATTGCTTTGATTATTCAGTGCGGATGAGCGTTTGGATCTTTGATAGGTGCTGAATTATTACTTCTCAAAGATGGTGGCTCACTTTGCGATTCGATTGTTTTGTTGACCCTGATTCTGATTCCAGCCTTGATTTTGGTTCCAATATGAATTCTGATTCTGTTGTTGTCCTTGTGACTGAGACTGCAGATTCTGACTATTCTGATAGTAGCCTCGGTTTTGATTCTGGTATGAACTCTGATTCTGGGGATTATGATTCCAAGGTCGGTTGTATGAGCTTTGGTTTTGCCTAAAGTCTTGATTCTGATTATTGTTTCTATTCCAATTCTGATTCTGACCCTGGTTCCAACCTTGATTCTGCTGATTCTGATTCCATTGCCCCTGGTTTCCTTGTCCAACATAATTCACTTCATATTGTTGTGAACCATCACCCATACCATAATCCATTTGTGGCCCTTGCTGATTATCAAAGTTTTGATTCCACTGTTGCTGGCCAAACTCTTGCTGATTCATATCCATTTGCCTCATCGCATAGACATTCATCCCTTTGGTCATTCGATTGCGATCTAACATTTGTATCTTGAGTAGGCGTCAAGCTGTTGTGGACAAGTGGTTTTTTCGATGATGCACATTCCATGGCAGAATGTCCACCTCCACAAAGTTGGCATTGTTGTGCCTTCTTTCGTTCTAACTCCATTCGGTCCATCTTTAGCACCATTTCTTGCATCTTGTCATGCATGGCCGTCTCTCTATCAAGCTCTTCTTTTAGCGACTTCACACTTTCCAGGGGGGCTTTCTTCTTCTTTCTGCTCGACCCCCATTGTCCTTCTCCATCTGCCGCATTCTCAATCTGTCTCTCATAGCTTGCTCCGCGGTGATTCATGATATCTCCGCCACTGGCGGCATTCAGCTTATTCTGGTCCATTGGCTCTAAGGCCCTGAATAATATAATAACCTGTTCCACTGTAGAAAAACCGTGTGGAGGGCATCTCTTCAGTAGACCCCTGAATCTCTCGTAAGTCTCTTTTAAGGTCTCTCCCTCGAGACCGTCAAACGAAGAGATTCCTTCCTTCAAATCTAGAATCTTCGCCGGAGGAAAATACTTTTTCAGAAACACTCTCGTTACATCAGCCCATGTATGTAACGAATCATTTGGTAAAGAGTCATACCAATCTTTAGCAGCTCCTCTTAATGCAAACGGAAAAACTATTAGTTTTACCGCCTCATCACTTACTCCATTATATTTCATTGTTCCGAGATCCGAGAAAGTGATCCGAGAAAAGTATTCGGGTTCTCGATCGACTTCCCGTGGAACAAGGCATGTTCCCCAACATGTTCAAAATATTTTGCTTAATATCCACGTTATTCGCATTAATTGGGGGTACCCTAATTGGGTTGTGCCCTATAACTTCCTGTGGGGTAGTGACGTAATCTCGACAAACCCTCAGTCCCTGTGCTTGCTGAGCCATGTGTTGCTGATAAACCGGCTGCTGAGGAGGTGGATCATACGGGTTATACGGGTTTTGGAACCCCTGTTGATTTCCTTGATTCTCCAGCATCCGCAGTACTCGATTTACCGTCTCTTGGTCTAATTCGGGTCTGAAGCTCTGCGTATCCTGAGGATCTTGTCCTCTCTCATCTTGTCAATCCTCGGCCTCTCGATTAAAGCTGTGCAGATCCCAACTGACGTAGCCCTGTGTTGTCTTCTCTCAATGATTCATGACGAGGGGTCCTCGGTGGAGTTTGCAAAGGTACTATTGCATTACCACCAGTAGTGGTTGAGGTTTGCCCTTGTAGAGTCTGTTCATCAATGGGATCTTTACCGTTTCGTCTAGTTATGATATCGTCCATTTCTGTAGAGGAATTAGAAAGTGATCTTTCTAATGTCTCTCTTTCTTCAAACAAAGGGTTCGGACTAGCAACTAGGATTTCTCCTCGCGCGCCGATTGTTTTATGGCGACGCGTAAGCTTCGATTTCTTGGATGGGTTCGATGAGAGGTTCTTTAGAGCTTCGAGTCATTCACTGACAAACAAGAAACAACACGAAAACAAAATAAAAACGACCTAAGCCCAGGCTTTCGGTCAACTTACAAGATATCAAACGTTAGCTCCCCGGCAACGGCGCCAAAAAAATCTTGATAGCAAAATAACTAACTGCTAACTTTAACCGGTGAGTATCGAGTCACATGATAGTATAGTGATAACAAGGTCGAATCCACAGGGACAACGTTTAAGTACCAAAGTCGACGTAGAACTTGGTTTAGGTCAAGATTGCGGTGGAGAGATATTACACTAGTGCGAAAGTAAAAATTAGCAAGACGGTTGTAGTTCTAGTTATTAAAAGGTATAGCGAATTATGATCCAACGAGTTATTTTTACCCCTAAAGGAAGACTTGACAAGGAGCGTGTATTAACCAACCTACCTTTCCACAGTAATTTTAACGACATCCACGGGTGCCAACTCCTAATTCTGGTGTTAAGATCTGAACAACTCTCGCTCAACACCCTATGCGAAGTTAATTAATTTTCCCTTTAGAAAACCAATTAACCTAACATGATTACGCTCTTAGAGTCGCTCGAACAACGATGACAAACCTCTGTATTGGAAACGGTCCTAACAACTAGGCCGAATCTACGCAACGATCCCAAAACCCCTTTTCCCACATCTCACCGCAAAATACATTTATAGGTTCGATATGTGTGACAGTGAACTAAATGATCAGTTTAATTCAAAGACGTTTATATTAAGTTTTAGGACGTGGATTAATCATTAAAAATATCAACTTACGCACTACACAACTCTCGTTTAATCCCCCTTAGGGCGTTTCACTCGTTTTTACATAATTCGACTATACGTACGTTTAGCTATTCATTTTGGCGATAAAAACGGAATGATTAACGGAAATTATATTAACGACGGAAAGTAAAAGCGAATTCAATTTTTTATAAGTACATATATATATATATATATATAGATATATAGTTATATAGCTAATAATATATATAAGTGCATAAAAGTAAATATATATATATATATATATATATATATATAAGTAAATAAATAAGTAAATAAGTAAATGCGTAAATATAAAGTATATATATATATATATATATATATATATATATATATATATATATATATATATACTATATATATATATATATATATAGATATACGTAGATATATGAAAGCAATAAAAATGAAAAAAAAAAATACAGAACAACGATAAAAATACAAGATGAAGATATATATATATATATAAACTTACAAAAAAAATGAAATTACAATGACTTTAGCAACACCGAACTTCCGATACTTTCCCGAGCATTACAACGATACTACTACTACTAAATTTTTCCCGGCCTAATGCCTTTACTAAAACTAAAAGAAAGAAACGAGGGAGTTAGATCTATATATATACACAGTATATATATATATATATATATATATATGGTGTATATTTTTTCCCGATCTGCTTCTGAATGCGTCCTTATATAGCAAAGTCCAGGAGCCGGTCTAGGCCGGGTAGGGGCCGGTCTAGGCCGGTCGTAATGATGACATTCATCCCCCCTAATTTATATTTTTCGGATAAAAATTATATATTTTGGAATAAAACTTCTAAAATTCATATCTTGAGTTGTAGAACTCCAAAAATTGCAAACGAAATGCCAAAATTACGGTCTCGAGAAACTCTACAACTTTCATGAAGGACTCTTCCTCAGAAAACGTCTTCTTGAGTACCTCGTGTTCCTCCGAACGTTTTTCGACATTTTTACTTAAATTGAATCAATTAGCCACTTGACTACCATTTGAGTTGTAAAAATCCGATTGACTTGATTCAAAATCCATTGGAAATCTTTCTTGAAGATATACAACTTTTATGAAGGAAACTTCTTCAGAAAATGTCGTTTTGATGAGCCATTCGTATTACGAAGATATTTCGGGATTTCTACTAATCCGAATTGATTAGTCAATTGACCATAACTTGAGTTGTATAACTCCAATTGACGTGATTCAAAGTGCGTTGGAAAGCTTATGTGAAGATCTACAACTTTCATTAAGAAGTCATCCCCTGAAAATGCCTCTAAGCTGGGTCAAATCTCCGTCGAAACAGGTTTTGGTTTTAAGTATGTAAGATAATTTGATCCATTTGAACTCGTAAGCTTGTGGCATCTTCTTCTAATCCTCTAAACACATCTTTTAGACTCAAAACATGTCATTACGTGGAATCTTGGTCAATGAATAATCCTGCAATGAACCACCAAAATACCAAACGTAAATCCGACACGACACTCCGGTTACTAAACCGGTACAAAAACTAGTAAAAACACGATAAAAATACGATATAATGCCTAAGGCTATGCCGAAATAAGGCGATATAACGGCGATATCAAAAGCTCCATTCAAGCCCAACAATATCGACTTTACCTTGAGTACCAACAGTCTCGGAGATATCACAACACCGACTTTAGATCATTAGGGCACTGATGACGGAAAAATTCACTGTTATTTTGATAACAATTTACCCTTTTTCTAATATCATTTTTAGCATTTTTATATCAATTTAAGTCATTAATTCTTAGATTTCATAAAAATATATAAGTAGTAGTTATTTTATAAAATATCGTGTTTTTATGTGTTTTTATTAGTTTTTTGTACCGGTTTAGTAACCGGAGTGTCGTGTCGGATTTACGTTTGGTATTTTGGTGGTTTATTGCAGAATTATAGGTTGACCAAAATCCCGAGTAATGACACGTTTTCAGGCCTAAAGAAGGTATTTTTAGGGATATAAGAGTGTGCCACTAACTTAAGTGGTCAAGTGGCTCAGTGGTTAGTGGTACCACTAACGATTTATATCTTCGACGAACAAATGGCCCTTCAAAACGGTATTTTCTGAAGCAGTGGCCTTAATGAAAGTTGTAGATCTTCAAATAATATTTCCAACGCACTTTGAATCACGTCAATTGGAGTTATACAACTCAAGTTATGGTCAATTGACTAATCAATTCGGATTAGTAGAAAATCGAAATATCTTCGTATCTGAATGGCTCATCAAAACGACATTTTCTCAAGAAGTTTCTTTCATAAAAGTTGTATATCTTCAAGAAAGATTTCCAATGGATTTTGAATCAAGTCAATCGGACTTTTACAACTCAAATGGGAGTCAAGTGGCTAATTGATTCAATTTCGTAAAAAAATGTCGAAAAACGTTCGGAGGAACACGAGGTGCTCAAGAAGACGTTTTCTGAGGAAGAGTCCTTCACGAAAGTTGTAGAGTTTCTCGAGACCGTAATTTTGACATTTCGTTTGCAATTTTGGAGGTCTACAACTCAAGATATGAATTTTAAGTTTTATTCCAAAATATATAATTTTTATCCGAAAAATATAAATTAGGGGATGAATGTCATCATCATTACGACTGCCTAGATCGGCCCCTACCGGTCTAGACCGCCCCCCTGAACTTTGCCTATATAAGGAAGCATTCGAGAGAGCAACAGTGTGTACCATTTATATATATATACATATATATATATATATATATATATATATATATATATATATATATATATATATATATATATATATATATATATATATATATATATCTATCTTTCTTATTTTCTTTAGTTTTTTTAGGTTGTAAATAAGGCCTTATGCGAAATAAATTTAGTAATATTAGTATCGTTGTAATGCTCGGGAATTATCGAAGTTCGGTGTTCTTTGAAATAGTTGTAATATCAAGCTTTTTGATATCGCCGTTATAATAGTAAGCTTGTTTTTCGTTTTTTTTTCATTGTTGTTTTTCATTTTTGTTTCTTTTATTTCGTTATATATATATATATATATATATATATATATATATATATATATATATATATATATATATATATATATATATATGTATATGTAGTAGTAGTATCCGTATAAAGGAGAATCGACAAATGATTGGATTTCGGTTTTAATTTGGTTTTAATAGAATTTCGCCATAATTGTGAAGGCTATTATGTAAAATTTCCGCCATTTTAATCCATGACATGTTGACAAAATCCGTTTATATGGGTAGCTAAATATATACATAGCCGAATTATGTGAAAACGGGTAAAATTGACCTCGGGAGGCGAGATGGGAGTTGTGTGCGCGTAATTAAGCGTTCGTATGATAAACTCATGTTTTAAAACCCGTTTTGATCATTTTCCTAACTTTGAATAAAATTGACAACTTTGTTCACGGTTACATCGAGCTTATAAATGTATTTTGCGGTGAGATGTGAGATATGGATATCACTAATCAAAGTCCTGATTGTTAGATTGACAATCTAAGTGATGATCTGGACTATGCCTAAGTGAAATTCTTATTTTTACGAGATGTGCGAAACATGTTTTAAAATCACTAAACCATAGTCTTAATCGTTAGATTGGCAACCTAAGTGATACGTTAAAATTATGTTTTTGTGAGGTTTTTCAACGGCTTTTTATTCCGGTCAACCATGTTAAGCGAGTTAGCTCTCTAAAGGGAGGGTTAATAAACCTAGTGTGGGGGTTAAGTGAGAGTCTGTTCAGATCTTAACGCAAGAATAAAGAGTTGACTCCGTGAATATCATATGAATCGAATCGAGATAAAACACACTCCTTATCAAGTTTTTCTGTGGGGAGATAACTCTTTGGATCATGGCTCGGCTATGCTTTTTAATCACCTAGTTAATCTCGTTAGAATAATATTTATTTTTCTCGCATTAGTTATAATACTCTTCACCACAACTTTGATCTTTAGACTAAGAAACAAGTTCACTTTGGTACTCACAACCACATTTCTCTTGGGGCGACCTCGTACTCTCTGTAGCTATCCTAACAATCGACACGGTACTCTGCCGGTTAGAGAGTTAGTTTACCCACTGATTGCGAGTCTTTATAAATGTATTTTTGAGGGGTAAATTTTAGCTCATCAAAATTGGCGCCGTTGCCGGGAAATGTGTGATATTGTTGTGATATCTTGTAAGTGAACCGAAGGCTTCAGCCTAGGTTTTTATTTTCTTGTTTTATTTAGATGTCGACAAAGAGCTATGGATTTGAAGTGATATTGTCTGAACTCGGTTTGAATACGACTTTGGTACTTAGCCTCTTCGGAGGGTGATATCTTGTAAGTCGGCTAAAGCGGGGATTAGGGCCTTCGGCAACCATAACTTTTTGAGGGGTCTAAATATCGTGTGTTTAAAAAAAAAAAAAAAAAAAAGAAAAATTTTATTGTTTTATTGTTGTTTTCTGAGATCTTGCAGATTGAGCTTAAATGGATGGATTTTTCAATCAATACTACTCACCTGAACAACAATACTCCTACCAACCTCAGGCACCTAAACAATGCTATCAACAACAGTATGTGCCTCAGCCTCAATATCAACAGCAGAGTAACCAGGACCAGAATTATGGTTATTCGAGTTATGAGCCACAATATTATGAGGGTTCTTCGAACCCTAGTGCTTATCAGGATTACGGTGTTCATACTCAATGCGTTGATAGCTTCAACCATATTCAGCCACCTGATCAGTGTCTGGAATGGCAAGAGGACTACTACTCACCTCCGATGAATCAAAATCAATACAATCAGTTTTCTCCCATGCCACAAGAAGAATTCACCGACAGTCAAATAGAGCAACTAGAACGATTGAACCAGATCTTGGAAGAGCGACTGTTGGACATGCAGGAGTTCAAGGTTAGTACTGACTCCGCCATAAGAAATCTTCAAGACAAGGTGGGGAAATTGATTGAATTAGTGAGGTATGTGAAAGAGGCAGAGACATGTGAGGTGGTTAGGGATGAAAATGTTATCACTGAAAAAGTTCAGGATGAGAATGAGGTTGATAATTCAGTTCGCGAAGAAAAAGTGCAAGATTTGGAGATGACAGAGTTAGAGAAGCGAGAGATTGATTGGCCATCTTTAGTAAAGCCACTGGGAGAGTTGGTAATAGCTGATATATCGGTCCCGGATTACTACATTCATCCACTTTGTGTGGATAAATTTTATGCGGACCAGTCTGTGTACCCCCTGGTGATTGAACTTTATGGAATAGCAAAGAAGATGGTTCGACAGTCTGATAAAAGAAGATTTTCTGGCTGGGGGGAGATGGCATCGAGAGCCAAACGAGGTACGTTTCTAGACAATTTAATTTCTTTGGTTCTCGCATTGTTAATTTTCTTAAGCTATTGATCTTCTTAAGTTCTGATTTTGGTTGATAACTTGTAAATACTAATTTAGTCGAGCAAACGACGTTAAACAAAAGCGCTACCGGGAGGCAGCCCGTTAATAATAATAATAATGATAATTTGGATATGACTAGTCTTAATGAAATGTAGAATCTGTATGAAAGATAAACACAAAGTACAACCAAGTCTCAGGATGAATGTTTGAATTTCATTAAGAGAGAATGATTAGGTGGTTATCCGAAAATCCCGATGGAGAAAAAAGCTAAAAATTCAAATGTATCATTTCTTGGACTTAGGTTATTGAATCCTTGAGGATCTGGGTATAAAAGACTTAATACTCTTTCACACATTTCATTTTATGATCTAGTCTGTTTCAAATTTATGGTCGTTGTAGTATAGTGGTGAGTATTCCCACCTTAATAAAACTGTGTGTAATAAAAATGAATCTAGGAATAGCTGACTTGACTATGATATATGCTCATGTGATACGTATATGCTTAGATGTTCTGTGCTTTACCCGTGTGGGGTTATTTTTCCATCTAAAGCTATATATATATTGCCTATCGAATTTTCTGACGTAACAGGGCCATTATCTTATTATTCCCATATCCCTGCTCGATGTCTTGGCACGAGGACCATGTCCCGTGTTTGCTTTGTTTTGATTTTGATATAGGGATTCGGATCGTGCTTTCTCATGGCTGTTACGGGATTTGATAGCACCTTTCTGCCTGGATTATAAGCTAAGTCTTCCTCTCTATCTCATGTACACTCTGAGAATAATGTAAAATCGTAAGTGGGGGGTAGAGTATGGTTGGTTAGAAATGGCAGTAAGTGTTTAAACCCTTAGTTTTTGATTTTTCGAGCATTAATGAGTTGATTAAAATAATCTGTATAAGGTATATATTTCATGAATTTAAAGATGTAATGATCAATTTGGATATGTATAACCAATGTGAACCGTAAGTGCATTTTAGCCTAAATTTATTTGTGTAACATGAATTCCTTCACATAAGCCTTTGATATTGAAGCAAAATTTTAAAGCTGTACCCATTCAAGATTCTAGTGGTTTATCCTAGAAATAGCAGTAACTTAGTACCTAACTTCTGAACATGTACTGTGAATATCTGAAGGTTTGAATGTGATAGAAAGAATGTCAAAATAAGATAAACTATATATATGTCGGTTGTAGCTACCAATGATTTGAGTGCGGTAGGGTGTTATCATAAACGTCTATATCACTATGAGGTTTAAAAGCTCCCATCGCTGATGATAGTAGTCCAGCTAGGGTGTTATCATGAAACATCCTATTGCTGGGAATGAGGGCATATGCTACACATGTGAAATTAAGTGAAAAGTTAGATAGGTATTGATGTATTCGATCTCACCTCATGACGCTTGAAAGATAGTCGATTTTGGCAATGAGTTCGGATATATTAGTGTCCTATGAAAAAAAAAAAAAAAAAAACAACAACAACTTAGTTATCTTCTGACTATCCCCAGTATAAACTGAATGATATGCTTTAGGGATTATCCTAATAAGTACACGGGAGGACGTTGTGTGGAATTGTTACTGCCTATACCTAGGAAAGTTATTAGGACTATCTGAATGGATATTTGTGCGTTTGCTTGAATTATTCAAGAGAGGATAGTGGAAATTGAAAAGGCTTGTCACACACGCACTCTGTTATACATTTATATTAAGGTTAACGTGTAGTTATGATTCGAATGGTTGCATCATCTGATTGTCATTAATATTTTATCTTCGTGAATTTTTCCTCATTCATTTTATTTTATCGCTTATTTTGTTCGAGGACGACCAAAAGCTAAGTGGGGGGTTGTGATAACGGAAAAATTCACTGTTATTTTGATAACAATTTACCCCGTTTCTAATATCATTTTTAGCATTTTTATATCAATTTAAGTCATTAATTCTTAGATTTCATAAAAATATATAAGTAGTAGTTATTTTATAAAATATCGTGTTTTTATGTGTTTTTATTAGTTTTTTGTACCGGTTT
Source organism: Gentiana macrophylla (assembly GCA_026214975.1). Lineage (NCBI taxonomy): Eukaryota > Viridiplantae > Streptophyta > Magnoliopsida > Gentianales > Gentianaceae > Gentiana > Gentiana macrophylla. The sequence continues at coordinate 44,558,631 of CM047811.1, read as the reverse complement.
AGTAACCGGAGTGTCGTGTCGGATTTACGTTTGGTATTTTGGTGGTTTATTGCAGAATTATAGGTTGACCAAAATCCCGAGTAATGACACGTTTTCAGGCCTAAAGAAGGTATTTTTAGGGATATAAGAGTGTGCCACTAACTTAAGTGGTCAAGTGGCTCAGTGGTTAGTGGTACCACTAACGATTTATATCTTCGACGAACAAATGGCCCTTCAAAACGGTATTTTCTGAAGCAGTGGCCTTAATGAAAGTTGTAGATCTTCAAATAATCTTTCCAACGCACTTTGAATCACATCAATTGGAGTTATACAACTCAAGTTATGGTCAATTGACTAATCAATTCGGATTAGTAGAAATCCCGAAATATCTTCGTAATACGAATGGCTCATCAAAACGACATTTTCTGAAGAAGTTTCTTTCATAAAAGTTGTATATCTTCAAGAAATATTTCCAATGGATTTTGAATCAAGTCAATCGGACTTTTACAACTCAAATGGGAGTCAAGTGGCTAATTGATTCAATTTCGTAAAAAAATGTCGAAAAACGTTCGGAGGAACACGAGGTGCTCAAGAAGACGTTTTCTGAGGAAGAGTCCTTCATGAAAGTTGTAGAGTTTCTCGAGACCGTAATTTTGACATTTCGTTTGCAATTTTTGGAGGTCTACAACTCAAGATATGAATTTTAGAAGTTTTATTCCAAAATATATAATTTTTATCCGAAAAATATAAATTAGGGGGGATGAATGTCATCATTACGACCGGCCTAGACCGGCCCCTACCCGGTCTAGACCGGCCCCTGGAACTTTGCCTATATAAGGAAGCATTCGGAGAGCAACAGGGTGTACCATTTATATATATATATATATATATATATATATATATATATATATATATATATATATATATATATATATATATATATATATCTTATTTTCTTTAGTTTTTTTAGGTTGTAAATAAGGCCTTATGCGAAATAAATTTAGTAATATTAGTATCATTGTAATGCTCGGGAATTATCGAAGTTCGGTGTTCTTTGAAATAGTTGTAATATCAAGCTTTTGATATCGCCGTTATAATAGTAAGCTTGTTTTTCGTTTTTTTTTTCATTGTTGTTTCTTTCATTTTTGTTTCTTTTATTCTTATTATATATATATATATATATATATATATATATTGTAGTAGTATCCGTATAAAGGAGAATCGACAAATGATTGGATTTGGTTTTAATTTGGTTTTAATAAATTCGCCATAAGTGTGTAAGGCTATTATGTAAAATTTCCCGCCATTTTAATCCATGACATGTTGACAAAATCCGTTTATATGGGTAGCTAAATATATACATAGCCGAATTATGTGAAAACGGGTAAAATTGACCCTCGGGAGACGAGATGGGAGTTGTGTGCGCGTAATTAAACGTTCGTATGATAAACTCATGTTTTAAAACCCGTTTTGATCATTTTCCTAACTTTGAATAAAATTGACAACTTTGTTCACGGTTACATCGAGCTTATAAATGTATTTTGCGGTGAGATGTGAGATATGGATATCACTAATCATAGTCCGATTGTTAGATTGACAATCTAAGTGATGATCCGGACTATGCCTAAGTGAAATTCTTATTTTTACGAGATGTGCGAAACATGTTTTAAAATCACTAAACCATAGTCTTAATCGTTAGATTGGCAACCTAAGTGATACGTTAAAATTATGTTTTTGTGAGGTTTTTCAACGGCTTTTTATTCCGGTCAACCATGTTAGGCGAGTTAGCTCTCTAAAGGGAGGTTAATAAACCTATTGTGGGGGTTAAGTGAGAGTCGTTGAGATCTTAACGCAAGAATAAAAGAGTTGACTCCCGTGAATATCATATGAACCGAATCGAGATAAAACACACTCCTTATCAAGTTTTTCCTGTGGGAGATAACATCTTTGGATCATGGCTCGGCTATGCTTTTTAATCACCTAGTTAATCTCGTTAGAATAATATTTATTTTCTGCATTAGTTATACTACTCTTCACCACAACTTTGATCGCCTAGACTAAGAAACAAGTTCACTTTGGTACTCACAACCACATTTCTCTTGGGACGACCTCGTACTCCTGTAGCTATCCTAACAATCGATCTGGTACTCTGCCAGTTAGAGAGTTAGTTTACCCACAGTTGCGAGTCTTTATAAATGTATTTTTGAGGGGTAAATTTTAGCTCATCAAAAATTTGGTGCATGGTATGCATTATGGCACTGAGCTATGGATGTAAGATATAAAATTTACCCCTCAAATAGGAGATATCACAACACCGATGAGCTAAAATACGAATTTTCTGAAGTGAACCGAAGGCTTGGGCCATAATATATAGTTTATCTTATTTTGACATTCTTTCTATCACATTCAAACCTTCAGATATTCACAATACATGTTCAGAAGTTAGGTACTAAGTTACTGCTATTTCTAGGATAAATCACTAGAATGCTGAATGGGTACAGTTTAAAATTTTCGCTTCTATATCAAAGGCTTATGTGAAGGAATTTATGTTACACAAATAAATTTAGGCTAAAATGCACTTACGGTTCACATTGGTTATACATATCCAAATTGATCATTACATCTTTAAATCCATGAAATATATACCTTATACAAATTATTTTAATCAACTCATTAATGCTCGAAAAATCAAAAACTAAGGGATTTAACCTTTAATGCCATTTCTAAACCAACCACGACTCTACCCCCCACTTACGAACTTGCATTATCCTTTAAAACATAGTGAATGAGATAGAGAGGAAGACTTAGCTTATAAACCTGGCAGAAAAGTGCTACCGAATCCCGTAATGACCATGAAAGCACATCCCGAATCCCTATACAAAAACAACCAAAACAAAGCAAACACGGGACATGGTCCTCGTGCCAAAGTATGCAATAGAGATATGGTAATAATAAGATAATGGCCCTGTTACGTCAGAAAATTCGATAGGCAATATATATATAGCTTTAGATGGAAAAATAACCCACACGGGTAAAGCACAGAACATCTAAGCATATATGTATCACATGAGCATATATCATAGTCAAGTCAGCTATTCCTAAATTCATTTTTATTACACACGAGTTTTATTAAGGTGGGAATACTCACCACTATACTACAACGACGTAAATTTGAAAGCAGACTAGATCATAAAATGAAATGTGTGAAAGAGTATTGAGTCTTTTATACCCAGATCCTCAAGGGTTTAACAACCTAAGTCCAAAAAAATGATGCATTCAAATTTTTTCTTTTTTCTCCATAGGGATTTTCGGATAACCACCTAATCATTCCCTCTTAATGAAATTCAAACATTCATCCTGAGACTTGGTTGTGATTTGTGTTTATATTTCATACAGATTCTACATTTCATTAATACTAGTCGTATCCAAATTACTATTATTATTATTATTTCACACAATTTTATTAAGGCGGGGTTGCCTCCCCCCAAGCGCCTTTGTTTTATGTCTTTGGCTCGACTAATTACAAATTATCAACCAAAATCTGAACTTAAGAAGATCAATAGCTTAAGAAAAATTAACAAAGCGAGAACCAAAGAACTTGAATTGTCTAGAAACGTACCTTGTTTGGCCCTCGATGCTACCTCCTCCCAGCCAGAGAATCTTCTTTTATCAGACTGTCGAACCATCTTCTTTGCTATTCTATATAGTTCATTCATCGGGGAGTACACAAACTGGACCGTAGAACATTCATCCTTACAGAGTGGATGAATGTAGTAATCCGGGACCGATATATTAACTATTACCAACTCTCCCAGTGGCTTTACTAAAGATGGCCAATCAATCTCTCGCTCCTCTAACTCTGTCATCTCCAAATCTTGCATTTTTCTTCGCAAACCGAATTATCAACCTTATTCTCAACCCTGAACTTCTTAATGATAACCTCATCATCATCCCTAACCACCTCACATGTCTCTGCCTCTTTCACATACCTCACTAATTCAATCAATTGCCCCACCTTGTCTTGAAGATTTCTTATGGCGGAGTCAGTACTTACCTTGAACTCAAGCATGTCCAACAGTCTCGGTGTTGAAGAGTTGACTCCCGTGAATATCATATGAACTGTGGTCAATATTGTTGGAGCATTAAAGACGATACTAATATCACTTCAGCATCCCAAGACTCTTATCACAACAGTCCCTAGCTTTTTTTTATCAATATCAAAGGCTTAGTCTAGGCTAACTCGCCTAACAATAACAACAACCCTGATGAGCTAAAATTTACCCCTCAAAAATACATTTATAAAGACTCGCAACTGTGGGTAAACTAACTCTCTAACTGGCAGAGTACCATGTCGATTGTTAGGATAGCTACAGGAGTACGAGGTCGTCCCAAGAGAAATGTGGTTGTGAGTACCAAAGTTAACGTGGTTCTTAGTCTAGCGATCAAAGTTTTAGGTGGAGTTTTTATACTAATGCGAAAAATAAATTTTAACTAACGAGATTAACTAGGTGATTAAAAAGCATAGCCGAGCCATGATCCAACAAAGTTATCTCCCCACAGAAAAACTTGATAAGGAGTGTGTTTTATCTCGATTTAGTTCATATGATATTCACGGAGTCAACTCTTTATTCTTGCGTTAAGATCTCGAACGGCTCTCACTTAACCCCACACTAGGTTTATTAACCCTCCTTTAGAGAGCTAACTCGCTTTAACATGGTTGACCGGAATAAAAGCCGTTGAAAAACCTCACAAAAACATAATTTTAACGTATCACTTAGGTTGCCAATCTAACGATTAAGACTATGGTTTAGTGATTTTAAAACATGTTTCGCACATCTCGTAAAAATAAGAATTTCACTTAGGCATAGTCCGGATCTGTCACTTAGATTGTCAATCTAACAATCGGACTATGATTAGTGATATCCATATCTCACATCTCACCGTAAAATACATTTATAAGCTCGATGTAACCGTGAACAAAGTTGTCAATTTTATTCAAAGTTAGGAAAATGATCAAAACGGGTTTTAAAACATGAGTTTATCATACTAACGCTTAATTATTACGCACACAACTCCCATCTCGTCTCCCGAGGGTCAATTTTACCCGCTTTCACATAATTCGCTATGTATATATTTAGCTACCCATATAAACGGATTTTGTCAACATGTCATGGATTAAAATGGCGGAAATTTACATAATAGCCTTACATCAATTATGGCGAGAATTCTATTAAAACCAAATTAAAACGAAATCCAAATTCGATTCTCCTTTAAATCCAATCATTTGTCGATTATATATATATATATATATATATACTATATATATATATATATATATATATATATAACGAGAATAAAAGAAAGAAAAATGAAAGAAACAACAATGAAAAAACGAAAAACAAGCTTACTATTATAGCGGCGATATCAAAAGCTTGATATTACAACTATTTCAAAGAACACCGAACTTCGATAATTCCCGAGCATTACAACGATACTAATATTACTAAATTTATTTCGCATAAGGCCTTATTTACAACCTAAAAAACTAAAGAAAATAAGAAAGATATATATATATATATATATATATATATATATGGTATATATATATATAAATGGTACACCCTGTTGCTCTCCGAATGCTTCCTTATATAGGCAAAGTTCCAGGGGCGGTCTAGACCGGGTAGGGGCTGTCTAGGCTGGTTGTAATGATGACATTCATCCCCTAATTTATATTTTTCGGATAAAAATTATATATTTTGGAATAAAACTTCTAAAATTCATATCTTGAGTTGTAGACCTCCAAAATTGCAAACGAAATGCCAAAATTACGGTCTCGAGAAAATCTACAACTTTCATGAAGGACTCTTCCTCAGAAAACGTCTTCTTGAGTACCTCGTGTTCCTCCGAACGTTTTTCGACATTTTTTACGAAATTGAATCAATTAACCACTTGACTACCATTTGAGTTGTAAAAGTCCGATTGACTTGATTCAAAATCCATTGGAAATATTTCTTGAAGATATACAACTTTTATGAAGGAAACTTCTTCAGAAAATGTCGTTTTGATGAGCCATTCGTATTACAAAGATATTTCGGGATTTCTACTAATCCGAATTGATTAGTCAATTGACCATAACTTGAGTTTTATAACTCCAATTGACGTGATTCAAAGTGCGTTGGAAAGCTTATGTGAAGATCTACAACTTTCATTAAGAATTCATCCCCTGAAAATGCCCCTAAGCTGGGTCAAATCTCCGTCGAAACAGGTTTTGGTTTTAAGTATGTAAGATAATTTGATCCATTTGAACTCGTAAGCTTGTGGCATCTTCTTCTAATCCTCTAAACACATCTTTTAGACTCAAAACATGTCGTTACGTGGAATCTTGGTCAATGTATAATCCTGCAATGAACCACCAAAATACCAAACGTAAATCCGACACGACACTCCGGTTACTAAACCGGTACAAAAACTAGTAAAAACATGATAAAATACGATATTTTATATAATAACTAATACTAACATATTTAGATGAAACATAGGAATTAATGACTCGAAATGATATAATAACGCTCAAAATGATATTAGAAATGTGGTAAAATGTTATGAAAAATAACTGTGAATTTTTCCGTTATCACAACCCCCCACTTAGCTTTTGGTCGTCCTCGAACAAAATAAGCGATAAAATAAAATGAATGAGGAAAAATTCATGAAGATATAAGATATGAATGACAATCAGATAATGCAACCAATCGAATCATAACTACACGTTAACCGCAATATAAATGTATAACAGAGTGTGTGTGTGTGACAAGCCTTTTCAATTTCCACTATCCTCTCTTGAATAATTCAAGCAAACGCACAAATATCCATTCAGATAGTCATAATAACTTTCCTAGGTATAGCGAAGAATAGCCCACACACAACGTCCTCCCGTGTACTTATTAGGATAATCCCTAAAGCATACCATTCAGTTTATACTGGGGATAGTCAGAAGATAACTAAGTTGTTGTTGTTGGTTTTTTTTTTTTTTTTTTCATAGGACACTAACATATCCGAACTCATTGCCAAAATCGACTATCTTTCAAGCGTCATAAGGTGAGATCGAATACATCAATACCTATCTAACTTTTCACTTAATTTCACATGTGTAGCATATGCCCTCATTCCCAGCAATAGGATGTTTCATTATAACACCCTAGCTGGACTACTATCATCAGGCAGTCGGGAGTTTTTAAACCTCATAGTGATATAGGACGTTTCGTGATAACACCCTACCGCACTCAAATCATTGGTAGCTACAACCGACATATATATAGTTTATCTTATTTTGACATTCTTTCTATCACATTCAAACCTTCAGATATTCACAGTACATGTTCAGAAGTTAGGTACTAAGTTACTGCTATTTCTAGGATAAACCACTAGAATACTGAATGGGTACAGTTTAAAATTTTTGCTTCAATATCAAAGGCTTATGTGAAGGAATTCATGTTACACAAATAAATTTAGGCTAAAATGCACTTACGGTTCACATTGGTTATACATATCCAAATTGATCATTACATCTTTAAATTCATGAAATATATACCTTATACAGATTATTTTAATCAACTCATTAATGCTCGAAAAATCAAAAACTAAGGGTTTAAACACTTACTGCCATTTCTAACCAACCATACTCTACCCCCCACTTACGATTTTACATTATTCTCAGAGTGTACATGAGATAGAGAGGAAGACTTAGCTTATAATCCAGCGGAAAGGTGCTATCAAATCCCGTGAATGACCATGAAAGCACGATCCGAATCCCTATATCAAAATCAAAACAAAGCAAACACGGGACATGGTCCTCGTGCAAGACATCGAAAGAGGGATATGGGAATAATAAGATAATGGCCCCATTACGTCGAGAAAATTCGATAGGCAATATATATATAGCTTTAGATGGAAAAATAACCCCACACGGGTAAAGCATGAACATCTAAGCATATACGTATCACATGAGCATATATCATAGTCAAGTCACTATTCCTAGATTCATTTTTATTACACACGTTTTATTAAGGTGGGAATACTCACCACTATACTACAACGACCATAAATTTGAAACAGGCTAGATCATAAAATGAAATGTGTGAAAGAGTATTAAGTCTTTTATACCCAGATCCTCAAGGATTCAATAACCTAAGTCCAAGAAATGATACATTTGAATTTTTAGCTTTTTTCTCCATCGGGATTTTCGGATAACCACCTAATCATTCTCTCTTAATGAAATTCAAACATTCATCCTGAGACTTGGTTGTACTTTGTGTTTATCTTTCATACAGATTCTACATTTCATTAAGACTAGTCATATCCAAATTATCATTAGTATTATTATTAACGGGCTGCCTCCCGGTAGCGCTTTTGTTTAACGTCGGTTGCTCGACTAAATTAGTATTTACAAGTTATCAACCAAAATCAGAACTTAAGAAGATCAATAGCTTAAGAAAAATTAACAATGCGAGAACCAAAGAAATTAAATTGTCTAGAAACGTACCTCGTTTGGCTCTCGATGCCATCTCCCCCCAGCCAGAAAATCTTCTTTTATCAGACTGTCGAACCATCTTCTTTGCTATTCCATAAAGTTCAATCACCAGGGGGTACACAGACTGGTCCGCATAAAATTTATCCACACAAAGTGGACGAATGTAGTAATCCGGGACCGATATATCAGCTATTACCAACTCTCCCAGTGGCTTTACTAAAGATGGCCAATCAATCTCTCGCTCCTCTAACTCTGTCATCTCCAAATCTTGCACTTTTTCTTCGCGAACTGAATTATCAACCTCATTCTCATCCTGAACTTTTTCAGTGATAACATTTTCATCCCTAACCACCTCACATGTCTCTCGCCTCTTTCACATACTCACTAATTCAATCAATTTCCCCACCTTGTCTTGAAGATTTCTTATGGCGGAGTCGAGATTTACCTTGAACTCCTGCATGTCCAACGACGCTCTTCCAAGATCTCGGTTCAATCGTTCTAGTTGCTCTATTTGACTGTCGGTGAATTCTTCTTGTGGCATGGGAGAAAGCGATTGTATTGATTTTGATTCATCGGAGGTGAGTAGTAGTCCTCTTGCCATTCCGCATAATCGATCAGGTGGTGAATATGGTTGAAGCTATCAACGCATTGAGTATGAACACCGTAATCCTCGATAAGCACTAGGGTTCAAGAACCCTCATAATATTGTGGCTCATGCTTTCGAATAACCATAATTCGGTCCTGGTTACTCATTTGTTGATATTGAGGCTAAGGCACATCATCGTTGTTGATAGCATTGTTCAGTGCCTGAGGTTGGTAGGAGTATTGTTGTTCGGTGAGTAGTATTGATTGAAAAATCCATCCATTTAAGCTCAATCTGCAAGATCTCAGAAAAACAACAATAAAACAATAAAATTTTCTTTTTCATTTTTTTAAGTAAACACACGATATTTAGACCCTCAAAAGTTATGGTTGCCGAAGGCCCTAATCCCAGCTTTAGCCGGACTTACAAGATATCACCCTCCGAAGAGGCTAAGTACCAAAGTCGTATTCAAACCGAGTTCAAGACAATATCACTTCAGCATCCATAGCTCTTTGTCGACATCTAAATAAAACAAGAAAATAAAAACCTAGGCCCAAGCCTTCGGTTCACTTACAAGATATCACAACAATATCACACATTTCCCCGGCAACGGCTGTTAGGTGTGATGCCCGAAAGACAATTTTTGTAATTGTTTTATTTAATAAATGAATTGACGTTATTATTCATATTTATTATTCTCATAATCACCGATGTGACAATAGTATTTACACTACAGAAAACTCTAAGTATATCGTTTATGTAATCACTTAACTCAGTGTATGGTATATACATAGGAGGATTGAGTTAGTGAAGATGTACTTAAAATACAATTAGCCCGTAGTGAAGTTAATCGAGTATCGGGTCTCTCCTTTAACGTGCTATTAATGCGCCTGAACACAGTTGGTGTGATTGTCTTATCCGGACTTTCGGTTAAGAGAACCTAATGGGGCATTTATATATGATAGATATATCGTATAGAAATTTGGACCGATTTGATTAGAGTTCACGATATAATTCCGTAATCGAGAAGTCTTATCGAATCAATGGATGATCATATTTATGGATATATCTTAATCTCGAGGTGATCACGATCCAACCGCTTGAATCGGTATGAAGTTTGACTTGACGGTTAAGGATTACACCGAGTCTGTGGTCCGAATTACCCCATCTTGGCATTGTAATTTGGATTGAGTGAGTAGTCCGTGTTATCACAGATACGGAATCCATTCCTTCCATTTATGGAAGTAGATAGACAATTCCACTTATTTGTTAATCCTAGAAAGCGATCGATCGCGCGAGTTCATATCACATCGATTGATCACCAAAGTGAGTTGTATGAATTAATTGATCACTAGGGGTTAATGGTAAATAAGGATAAGAGGTTCTAAAAGGGTTAACGGTAACTTCCCGATTTAGAATGAGCAATCTATGGAGGATTAATCCATATGTAATGATTATATCAATGCACGCTTATTATTATTCTCGTGAGGAGATAAATATAATCTCATAATCGGAGGAGTGCGAGCCACGGGATTATGGTGGCATATTCTGTGATTGATTTATCGAATATAATTATTCTCGTAATTATTTATTTGATTTATCGAGTCAGCCGATTATTAGTCCATGGTCCCCGACGTGCCTCCTAATATAGCATAGCTATTCTCGGACGTCGAATCCTAATAATATTAATTTAGTTCTTGTTGGACTTTATTAAAACGATATGTGAATTAATTGTTTAGTGGACTATTAAATTAGTTGGGCTAAATAATTAAATATGTGGAAAAGACATTTTCCATAATCTTGGCCCAATTAGTGTGTGTGGAAAAAATCATATTGACTAGGTCAATAATGAAGAATTTCGCCCCTCATGTATTTTAAGAAACAAGAAATTAGTTTTCTTGTGTATTAATAATAAGATATATGCACAAAATATTTATTGGATAAATATTTATGGTAAGAAATAAAGATAAAGATTATTCGGATTTGTTCTAGAATATTTTGGGATTATCTTTTATTTAATAGGATTATCAAAATTGATTTTGTATTAATTATAAAATCCTTGGGGCTTAAGTTTTACTCTCTATATAAAGAGAGTTCTCCCAAGCAAAATAACATACTACAATTTTCGACTTTCACCTCTGTAGAGAGAAGGAAAATTTCGCCAAGGGAGAATAAGGGAAAATCTTGGAGATTTTTCCGGTAGCATATCGGAAGGGTTCGAGTCGAGAATTTCCTTCCACCGGGAGTTGCTTGGATCACACGTACGGAAGATCGTGGTGCTCTTCACGCTTTCCTTCGTTCATCCTATTGCGGTTCTTCAACTTGGATTTTGAAATCCAAGAGGTATGATCTACAACCCTCTTGTAGAATAGATCTAGTTGTTTTATTACGTATATATTATAGATCTAGATCCATTAAATCGCTTCCGTTGTGGATGATATTACTAACAGTGGTATCAGTCGCCATGGTGATCTATATTTATGCGTATAAAATATTAGATGTAGGAGTGGAAAACATGTAGATTTTTTTGTCCCAATTTTTTTTGGGGGCCGATGCATATGTTTAATTATTTATGCTTATGAATGTCGTGGTTGAAGAGATGGATTGGGGTTGACACTGTTTACCCGTTAGATCTATTGTAAACTCATATAAACGATGAAAATTCATCCATATGAGTATAGGAATTTATGTAATTCTTTTTTATTGCAATTTTAATTTCCAGAAAATAGATCTGTTTAGTAACTGTTTAGTTATTTCTTGTTTCCCATTGATTGAGCCGTTGAAATGAAGATCCCTCCGGTCAGAATCAAGATTAGAAGATGATGATCAACTCCACAAATTTTGGCGCCGATCAGAGTCCGTTTCGATATCCTTTCATTGCTGCAAAGAAGCTGCTGTAACAGAAAAACGCAGGATTCACAGAAACCCTACCTGTGACTTCCTCGAATTTCTGGGAGAGTTTGAACCGTTGAATCAAAAATCCAACCGGTCAGATCGATAAATATGGAGTTTTTGATGTGGCATAAAAATTTCAGGTCGATCGGGTTTCATCTGGACTCCCGATCGGCTCCGGAAAGTAACTGATACGCTGCAGTCAGAGACAGATGCAGCATCAAGAACGGCGGCTCACTGAAGAAACTTGACAAGTCAAAAATCCGATCCAACCGTCCATATTGAAGTTCAAGGAGTGAAGAAAAGATCTGGAAATTTTCGTCCCGATCCGAGTTCGTTTGGTTTCCCGATCATCGAAGAGTTCGTACAGCTGCAGATTTAGTTAGAAAGTAGTAAACCCTAGTTAGGGTTTTGGTTTTTATTTTCTAATAGATTAGATACGGGGGTGCCAACGATCCATCTCGGTGTTTAAATTTTCCGCATTTATTTTTTATGTGTTTGATCATAAAATAGATATAAAACCGGAATTGCCATGACATGCATCATATCATAAATCCACTCCATGCATACATGTAGAATTTTAATTTTGGTAATTAAAATAGGCATGTATACAAACTCGCGTAATTAGTTGAAATTTAATTAATACGTGGTAATTAATTAATTTAGTAACTAATTAAAGATCCGAGGACGGGTTATGAAATCGTTAAGCCTTTCGGTGTGTGTTCTCGGTGAACCGCCTTAAAGCACAAACGAGATCACGTTTTCGATTCGTAGTGTCTACGAGATTGAATGATGGTAAAAGAACAATAAATCTTGGATAAAAACGGTTCGCCTATAGGTTGGGTGGTCAACTGAGCTTCGCTCGACCGACTTAACCCTCCTAGTGTGATGTATGCACGGGGTCCGGCAAGACTAAGCTACACCTGAGAGCGAGAGGGTGATTCCTTCTTATCTCAATGAAATTTGTCTTGACCCGATTTAAATCCGGGATCATCACATATGTTCCAACGAATAGGACGGGTAGGCTTGCCCACGTTACCGACACCATTCGAATCCTTGATTTGATGTACTTTTATGTTAACATCAAAAGACGTGGTTAGTTAACCCACCACCACTTCCAAATTATTGAGTGGGAGCGGGGAGGCGACAACCAACCCCACACCTCTACTATAGATACAAGTAAGTGAGAGAAGGGTGACGCTCGCGGCGCTTTGATTTAAGTCCCCCTACGGATGGTGTTCACCCCTATCAACATTCATGGCTTGGTCTCCGAAAGGATAGGATTTTGGTACTCGTCGGGTCACCGACCTATCCTACGACGGCACACTCGGGCGCACCTAAGAGATCCGATATAGTAGGTCACACTCATAAAGGATATTTTTGGAAATATCTAGGCTAAAAAGGAAGGTAGTCAATGAATAAAGGGATGTTCGATTCTCGTGCGATGTTTGATTCTCACAAGTTATTCATTGATGAGATTGTCTCGATTTAACCGTCATCTCTTTGACCTACCCTACGGCGGCACTGGAGATGCGAGGTTAAAACCTTGGAATGGTAGAGTAGACTTATTTTTAGTTTACAATTCCTAAAATAAAATAATATAGTAGTGTTAAACTTGAATTAATATATGTCATTTTATTTACAGCATTATATCCCTTACTAAATTGCTTAAAATTTATAATTGACTAGTATTGACTTCGTTAAAAAGTGGAAAGTAACTAGGACGTTGAAATAGTTAATCGATAATGCAATTATTTTTCAAAAGAGATATTTTCTCTTAAGCCTTTTAAAAATCAGAGTGACATATAGGTATGTCGCTAGTGTCACTCGTGTCAAACGGGAGACAAACTTAGGTGATTTCGGACTTTAAAATTCTTTTAGTGAATTTTGAGTGTGTAGTGATTACACGAGTAATTTTCTAATTGAAATATCGGAAAATCATGAAGTGTTACTAGTTGGACGATATTTGGAATCGATGATTTAGTGGGAGCTTTATGATTTGTTGTTTTTCTAGAACATTAGAAAAGTGTAACTGACTACACACGTAATCGTTCTAATTGAAAAACCGGAAAGTCATGAAATGTTGCTAGTTAGACGATATTTGGAATCGATGAACTAGTGGGAGTTTCTATGATTTGTTGTTTTTCCGAAACAATAGAACTATGTACGAAAGATTTTCTAATCGAAAAATCGGAAAATCATAAAAATAAAGCATTGCTCGTTAGACGGTATTTGGAACCGAAAAACTAGTGGGAGCTTTAATGTTATGACTTGTTGTTTTTCCGGTATATTAAAAAAAAATCCGAGAAGTCTCGACGAGTAACACTCGAAATAGACATCCCACGGTTCAAGAGTAGTGTCTACTCAAACGAACATTTGGTTCAAGATCATTTCCATTCACGGAAAGTCAAGAATGGGTGAATATGTCTAAAAGTGTTAGTCACCTAAAGCGAGAAAACTTTTAAGGTGAACCGAAAATTAATTAATCGAAAATCATAGGATAAGGAAAGTGATTTTGGATCACCAACCTATGAATCCTTGGTGATTTTCTCGAGCTAAGTTCTTTGGAAGAACAATGTAGCAAAGGCATTTAACGATTAAAAGAGTAAACAACGGGCAGTTAATTTTAGCTAGAAAAGTGGGAGTGATATAAGGAAATGAATCTCGGGTTCAATCCTTGAATATCGCGGGAAAAATTATTTTCCGTTTACGATTCGTTGGAACGAATGGGTTTACCTTCTATTCGATAATTTGTTTGTCGCATAGAAAGTGAATATACCATTTGTAGTACGAATCCAAGACTCGGACTTTTGTTTGATAAAGTCAAAACCACTTAGAAATGCTGAAATATGTATATAAAACACATCTTAAGAACTGTTAAAAGCAATTGGTTTCTATATTTAGATAAACGCTTCTTCATATTCTATAGTTAGTGCATAGTCCCTAAAAGACAAGACCTGAAGACTGGCTCAAGGTGATTCCTTTCTCGACCTGGTTATATTGTCTCAAAGGTTCGATGACTAAGTTTCCTTTCAATCGGGAAAGGATAATGGAAATAAAGAAGTAACATGGCTTGTTCATGACGACCTTCGGGTCCGATGAAAGATACTGAGCTAGTAGGAGCTTCCGAGTAGTGACTTCTTGTCCGATAACTATTCAAACACTCCGGTAAGTTTATCCAAAATATTTTGAGGTTTCTCTATTTTCAATGAGAGATAGAGTATTCTATACTCGAGAAATGGGCCATCACATAGTCCTAGGGACTGATGCTCGGCCTGCCTCATAGTGAAATGTTTTCACTAAGTGAGAAACCGTTAAATTGCCTTATATAGTTTTTAGACATGCTACAATACACTGCTTAACTCAATAAAGATATTGGAAGTGAAATAACGGTTTACATTGAAATGTAAGACCGAGAAGTCTACATAGAATATGCTTTGGAATTTACGGATAAGGTGTGGATTCGGTTCACCCCATTTCCATAAATATAAGCATTTAGGTAAGACTGGGAATTTCGCGTAGACGTTCGGTCAATGACCATTCGTGATATATCTTTTAACCTATTGAGTATAAAGGTTTGTTCTAAGATTCTTGAAATCAGGAAGGGACAGTCATACTGTTGCGTCCTTCCTGATAGAGTCCATGAACAGCAAAACCTTGAACCTTGAAGCACGTTTACTCAAGGTAGTTACTAAGCGATTAAAATCGCACCACATCCAACATTGGTTGTTGGTGATAACACTAAATACTACTAAACTAAATCAGATTTTTGATCCACCCGTAATGTAGTGGGAGTATGGTTTATCCATTACCCATTACGGTTTCGGGCGGACTTTGTAGTCCGAGGATCGATTGATAACCTATGGCTCTTTTGTGAGCGATATAGTATTCGATAAACAGAGGTTGGTTTAATAGCCATAACCCCGTGAATGGAGTTCGGTACTCCAATTGTTTCATGCTCTTGTAGAACCACCGAGCGCCTCAGGGCCAAAGTGGGAGTAATTGGATCTACACGGAAAGGAGTAGAATGAGTTCGGTATTGCATGATTTCGCTCTAAAGCGTAAATAGGGTGATTCCTCGAGATTTTCTTGCCAAACAAACGGAGTCCGGATTCATTCAAATGTAAGGGTATTGCCTTATGAACTAATGACGTAATGATCATCAAGGCTTATGTCCTTTGTGGATAAAAAGCAAACCTCTCGGTCATTAGAAGTCATATATTGCTACAATATGTGGATATGACCTGAATATTGATAAGTCTTTTGTAGATTTGGATATCAAGTTTAGTACAAGAGTGAATATATACATATATTAGTGTTTGTGAAGGATAACACCGCACCGAGTTGGAATCAACATGGGTGTGTTATCTCAAGTCGAACCGACAATACCACAATTCTCTCGCAATGCAGAGATTTGGACAACATTCTTAAGAGTTTGACTCGGTCGAATTCATTAGAATCGATCCACTGGTTTCCCATCCATCTTATTGGTTAAGATGATGCATCTCGTGTATGCAACATTCAACGAGGAAGTTCTACCCTATGCCTCGGGAATGACTCTCTAAATCTTCGGATCAAGAGAAATGGGATAGATTCTCTTTCTAGTAAGAGATGGTCAGGTTATTGAACGTCAACTTTGATCGAATCTTAGATTCAAGCGGTTAACAAAGCAAGTTTAGTATGTCCTTTAGTATCTTGAGAGAACGAGGAACAATATGCGGACATATTCATGTGTGAACTTGGATATATGTGATACACTGATTTTGACTTTAAGTCAGATTGAGGATGATCGTTAAGTCGATCTCGGGCTCAGTGTTTACTCAGTACCACATGATTTGATGGACCGTAACGTTTCGATTCTACGGATCGTCTCGAGCCGATTAACTGACTAATCATTAAGACCCATGACATTTAGATGTAGGTACTCACCGAGTCACCGACCTATCCTACGACGGCATACTCGGAGTGTACTTTGGAATCTGAAATGGTTATGATATGCTTAATGGGTACTAGAATACGGATGGGTCTCCATTGCTTTAGAGCAAGTGGGAGATGTAGTTTGTTGTATTTTAAATAATAGGGTGTGCTCTAAAACAACTAATCACATGCTTTTCGTGCAAGTGGGAGATTGTTAGGTGTGATGCCCGAAAGACAATTTTTGTAATTGTTTTATTTAATAAATGAATTGACGTTATTATTCATATTTATTATTCTCATAATCACCGATGTGACAATAGTATTTACACTACGAAAACCCTAAGTATATCGTTTATGTAATCACTTAACTCGGTGTATGGTATATACGGGAGGATTGAGTTAGTGAAGATGTACTTAAAATACAATTAGCCCGTAGTGAAGTTAATCGAGAGTATCGGGTCTCTCCTTTAACGTGCTATTAATGCGCCGAACACGCTTGGTGTGATTGTCTTATCCGGACTTTCGGTTAAGAGAACCTAATGGGGCATTTATATATGATAGATATATCGTATAAATTTGGACCGATTTGATTAGAGTTCACGATATAATTCCGTAATCGAGAAGTCTTATCGAATCAATGGATGATCATATTTATGGATATATCTTAATCCCGAGGTGATCACGGTCAACCGCTTGAATCAAGTATGAAGTTTGACTTGACGGTTAAGGATTACACCGAGTCGTGGTCCGAATTACCCCATCTTGGCATTGTATTGGATTGAGTGAGTAGTACGTGTTATCACAGATACGGAATCCATTCCTTCCATTTATGGAAGTAGATGAAACCGATTCCACTTATTTGTTAATCCTAGAAAGCGATCGATCGCGCGAGTTCATATCACATCGATTGATCACCGGTGAGTTGTATGAATTAATTGATCACTAGGGGTTAATGGTATATAAGGATAAGAGGTTCTAAAAAGGGTTAACGGTAACTTCCCGATTTAGAATGAAGCAGTCTATGGAGGATTAATCCATATGTAATGATTATATCAATGCACGCTTATTATTATTCTCGTGAGGAGATAAATATAATCTCATAATCGGAGGAGTGCGATCCACGGGATTATGGTGGCATATTCCTCGTGATTGATTTATCGAATATAATTATTCTGTAATTATTTATTTGATTTATCGAGTCACTTGATTATTAGTCCATGGTCCCCGACGTGCCTCCTAATATAGCATAGCTATTCTCGGACGTCGAATCCTAATAATATTAATTTAGTTCTTGTTGGACTTTATTAAAACAATATGTGAATTAATTGTTTAGTGGACTATTAAATTAGTTGGGCTAAATAATTAAATATGTGGAAAAGACATTTTCCATAATCTTGGCCCAATTAGTGTGTGTGGAAAAAATCATATTGACTAGGTCAATAATGAAGAATTTCGCCCCTCATGTATTTTAAGAAACAAGAAATTAGTTTTCTTGTGTATTAATAAGACATATGCACAAACTATTTATTGGATAAATATTTATGGTAAGAAATAAAGATAAAGATTATTCTGGATTTGTTCTAGAATATTTTGGGATTATCTTTTATTTAATAGGATTATCATAATTGATTTTGTATTAATTATAAAATCCTTGGGGCTTAAGTTTTACTCTCCTATATAAAGAGAGTTCTCCCAAGCCAAATAACATACTACAATTTTCGACTTTCACCTCTTAGAGAGGAGAAGGAAAATTTCGGCCAAGGGGAGAATAAGGGGAAAATCTTGGAGATTTTTCCGGGTAGCATATCGGAAGGGTTCGAGTCGAGAATTTCCTTCCACCGGGAGTTGCTTGGATCACACGTACGGAAGATCGTGGTGCTCTTCACGCTTTCCTTCGTTCATCCTATTGCGATTCTTCAACTTGGATTTTGAAATCCAAGAGGTATGATCTACAACCCCCTTGTAGAATAGATCTAGTTGTTTTATTACGTATATATTATAGATCTAGATCCATTAAATCGCTTCCGTTGTGGATGATATTACTAACAACGGCGCCAATTTTTGATGAGAGAAAAATACACCCACTAAAATATTGGTCCCCGGCAACGGCGCCAATTTTTGATGAGCTAAAATTTACCCCTCAAAAATACATTTATAAAGACTCGCAACTGTGGGTAAACTAACTGTCTAACTGGCAGAGTACCTGGTCGATTGTTAGGATAGCTACAGGAGTACGAGGTCGTCCCAAGAGAAATATGGTTGTGAGTACCAAAGCGAACGTGGTTCTTAGTCTAGGCGATCAAAGTTTTAGGTGGAGTTTTTATACTAATGCGAAAAATAAATTTGAACTAACGAGATTAACTAGGTGATTAAAAAGCATAGCGAGCCATGATCCAACAAAGTTATCTCCCCACAGAAAAACTTGATAAGGAGTGTGTTTTATCTCGATTCATTCATATGATATTCACGGAGTCAACTCTTTATTCTTGCGTTAAGATCTCGAACAGCTCCCACTTAATCCCCACACTAGGTTTATTAACCTCCCTTTAGAGAGCTAACTCGCCTAACATGGTTGACCGGAATAAAAAGCCGTTGAAAAACCTCACAAAACATAATTTTAACGTATCACTTAGGTTGCCAATCTAACGATTAAGACTATGGTTTAGTGATTTTAAAACATGTTTCGCACATCTCGTAAAAATAAGAATTTCACTTAGGCATAGTCCAGATCTGTCACTTAGATTGTCAATATAACAATCAGGACTATGATTAGTGATATCCATATCTCACATCTCACCGCAAAATACATTTATAACTCGATGTAACCGTGAACAAAGTTGTCAATTTTATTCAAAGTTAGGAAAATGATCAAAACGGGTTTTAAAACATGAGTTTATCATACGAACGTTTAATTACGCGCACACAACTCCCATCTCGTCTCCCGAGGGTCAATTTTACCCGTTTTCACATAATTCAGCTATGTATATATTTAGCTACCCATATAAACGGATTTTGTCAACATGTCATGGATTAAAATGGCGGGAAATTTTACATAATAGCCTTCTGTCAATTATGGCAGAATTCTATTAAAACCAAATTAAAACCGAAATCCAATCATTTGTCGATTCTCCTTTATACTGGATTCTACAGATATACATATATATATATATATATATATATATATATATATATATATATATATATATATATATATATATATATATATATATAACGGGAATAAAAGAAACAAAAATGAAAGAAACAACAATGAAAAAAAACGAAAAACAAGCTTACTATTATAACGGCGATATCAAAAGCTTGATATTACAACTATTTCAGCAACACCGAACTTCTGATAATTCCCCGAGCATTACAACGATACTAATATTACTAAATTTATTTCGGCATAAGGCCTTATTTACAACCTAAAAAAACTAAAGAATATAAGAAAGATAGATATATATATATATATATGGGGTATATATATATAAATGGTACACCCTGTTGCTCTCCGAATGCTTCCTTATATAGGCAAAGTTCCAGGGGCCGGTCTAGACCGGGTAGGGGCCGGTCTAGGCCGGTCGTAATGATGACATTCATCCCCCCTAATTTATATTTTTCGGATAAAAATTATATATTTTGGAATAAAACTTCTAAAATTCATATCTTGAGTTGTATACCTTCAAAAATTGCAAACGAAATGCCAAAATTACGGTCTCGAGAAACTCTACAACTTTCATGCAGGACTCTTCCTCAGAAAACGTCTTCTTGAGTACCTCGTGTTCCTCCGAACGTTTTTCGACATTTTTTACTTAAATTGAATCAATTAGCCACTTGACTACCATTTGAGTTGTAAAAGTCCGATTGACTTGATTCAAAATCCATTGGAAATATTTCTTGAAGATATACAACTTTTATGAAGGAAACTTCTTCAGAAAATGTCGTTTTGATGAGCCATTCGTATAACGAAGATATTTTGGGATTTCTACTAATCCGAATTGATTAGTCAATTGACCATAACTTGAGTTGTATAACTCCAATTGACTTGATTCAAAGTGCGTTGGAAAGCTTATGTGAAGATCTACAACTTTCATTAAGAAGTCATCCCCTGAAAATGCCGCTAAGCTGGGTCAAATCTCCGTCGAAACAGGTTTTGGTTTTTAGTATGTAAGATAATTTGATCCATTTGAACTTGTAAGCTTGTGGCATCTTCTTCTAATCCTCTAAACACATCTTTTAGACTCAAAACATGTCGTTACGTGGAATCTTGGTCAATGTATAATCCTGCAATGAACCACCAAAATACCAAACGTAAATCCGACACGACACTCCGGTTACTAAACCGGTACAAAAACTAGTAAAAACACGATAAAAATACGATATTTTATATAATAACTAATACTAACATATTTAGATGAAACATAGGAATTAATGACTCGAAATGATATAATAACGCTCAAAATGATATTAGAAATGTGGTAAAATGTTATGAAAAATAACTGTGACGGAAAAATTTCTAGCTATTAGTGGTCAAGTGACTATATATAAATATATAGTAATATCTTCGTAATATTACGAATGGCTCATCTCCGTTATTCAAAGTTAGGAAAATGATCAAAACGGGTTTTAAAACATGAGTTTATCATACGAACGTTTAATTACGCGCACACAACTCCCATCTCGTCTCCCGATGGTCAATTTTACCCGTTTTCACATAATTCGGCTATGTATATATTTAGCTACCCATATAAACGGATTTTGTCAACATGTCATGGATTAAAATGGCGGGAAATTTTACATAATAGCCTTCTGTCAATTATGGCAGAATTCTATTAAAACCAAATTAAAACCGAAATCCAATCATTTGTCGATTCTCCTTTATACGGATATATATATATATATATATATATATATATATATATATAGAATAAAAGAATAAAAAACAAAAATGAAAGAAACAACAATGAAAAAAACGAAAAACAAGCTTATTATTATAACGGCGATATCAAAAGCTTGATATTACAACTATTTCAAAGAACACCGAACTTCGATAATTCCCGAGCATTACAACGATACTAATATTACTAAATTTATTTTCGCATAAGGCCTTATTTACAACCTAAAAAAACTAAAGAAAATAAGAAAAAATAATATATATATATATATATATATATATATATATGGTGTATATATATATAAATGGTACACCCTGTTGCTCTCCGAATGCTTCCTTATATAGGCAAAGTTCAGGGGCCGGTCTAGACCCGGGTAGGGGGGCGGTCTACAGCCGGTCGTAATGATGACATTCATCCCCCCTAATTTATATTTTTCGGATAAAAATTATATATTTTGGAATAAAACTTCTAAAATTCATATCTTGAGTTGTAGACCTCCAAAAATTGCAAACGAAATGTCAAAATTACGGTCTCGAGAAACTCTACAACTTTCATGAAGGACTCTTCCTCAGAAAACGTCTTCTTGAGCACCTCGTGTTCCTCCGAACGTTTTTCGACATTTTTTTACGAAATTGAATCAATTAGCCACTTGACTCCCATTTGAGTTGTAAAAGTCCGATTGACTTGATTCAAAATCCATTGGAAATCTTTCTTGAAGATATACAACTTTTATGAAAGAAACGTCTTCAGAAAATGTTGTTTTGATGAGTCATTCGTATTACGAAGATATTTCGGGATTTCTACTAATCCGAATTGATTAGTCAATTGACCATAACTTGAGTTGTATAACTCCAATTGACGTGATTCAAAGTGAGTTGGAAAGATTATTTGAAGATCTACAACTTTCATTAAGGCCACTGCTTCAGAAAATACCGTTTTGAAGGGCCATTTGTTCTTAGTGTCGAAGATATAAATCGTTAGTGGTACCACTAACCGCATCAACAACCATCCGAGCCACTTAACCACTTAAGTTAGTGACACACTCTTATATCCCTAAAAATACCTTCTTTAGGCCTGAAAAGCGTGTCATTACTCGGGATTTTGGTCAACCTATAATTCGCAATAAACCACCAAAATACCAAACGTAAATCCGACACGACACTCCGTTACTAAACGGTACAAAAACTAATAAAAACACATAAAAACACGATATTTTATAAAATAACTACTACTTATATATTTTTATGAAATCTAAGAATTAATGACTTAAATTGATATAAAAATGCTAAAAATGATATTAGAAAGCAGGGTAAATTGTTATAGGAAAAAATCTTTGTGAAAACGAAATATTGGGTTCGGTTCCTTTTATTCGAGTTTAAATATTTGGATATTTATATATGAATTTTTTTCGTATATAATTAAAAAGGATTTTCGTCATACGGGCGTTTGATCGCTTTTACATTGTTTTATTGAGTTTAATCATTCCGGCTTAGTCTCGTGTTTGGTTATCATGTTGTTATTGGTTTAAGTTCAATCATAATATGTTAAGATTAATTAATATGAGCAAGCTTCGATTGTACTTACCGATGCTCAGCTTAAAACACCGAATGTACTATTCAAGGGAGTTGAAGTTCGATCCGTCGGAAGGGCATGGAAGTGCTTGTGCGTTGATGAACTAGAGTTCATCAATGTCTGTGGTAATCGCTAATTAGACTTGTCCGTATAGTGGTTCAGAAAGAGAGTTGAGTCGTGAGGAGCTTACTTGAAAACACTAGTGGGTTTTGGACGGCTAGTTAACTCACATTAATAATACATACTTGTGTAGTTAAAAGATTAAACGTCATGTCATTCTTGGTAAGGCACAAGTCTATATCGCAATGTGTAGGCTTTAGGATAAAACGAGTAAACTTGTCTTGTGTAGTTAAAAGATTGGCCTTTCAGAGGCACCGGGGAGTAGAGAGGTGAACGGGCGTTACAATTGTTATCAAAATAATGTTGAATTTTTCCGTCATCACAACCCCCCACTTAGCTTTTGGTCGTTTCTCGAACAAAATAAGCGATAAAATAAAATGAATGAGGAAAAATTCATGAAGATAAAATATTAATGACAATCGATGATGCAACCATTCGAATCATAACTACACGTTAACCTTAATATAAATGTATAACAGAGTGCGTGTGTGACAAGCCTTTTCAATTTCCACTATCCTCTCTTGAATAATTCAAGCAAACGCACAAATATCCATTCGAGATAGTCCTAATAACTTTCCTAGGTATAGGCAAGAATAATTCCACACAACGCCCTCCCTGTACTTATTAGGATAATCCCTAAAGCATATCATTCAGTTTATACTGGGGATAGTCAGAAGATAACTAAGTTGTTGTTGTTTTTTTTTTCTTTTTTTCATAGGACACTAATATATCCGAACTCATTGCCAAAATCGACTATCTTTCAAGCGTCATGAGGTGAGATCGAATACATCAATACCTATCTAACTTTTCACTTAATTTCACATGTGTAGCATATGCCCTCATTCCCAGCAATAGGATGTTTCATGATAACACCCTAGCTGGACTACTATCATCAGGCAGTCGGGAGCTTTTAAACCTCATAGTGATATAGGACGTTTCGTGATAACACCCTACCGCACTCAAATCATTGGTAGCTACAACCGACATATATATAGTTTATCTTATTTTGACATTCTTTCTATCACATTCAAACCTTCAGATATTCACAAGACATGTTCGTGGTTAGGTACTAAGTTATCGCTATTTCTAGGATAAACCACTAGAATCATTGAATTGGTACAGCTTTAAAATTTTTGCTTCAATATCAAAGGCTTATGTGAAGGAATTCATGTTACACAAATAAATTTAGGCTAAAATGCACTTACGGTTCACATTGGTTATACATATCCAAATTGATCATTACATCTTTAAATCCATGAAATATATACCTTATACTGATTATTTTAATCAACTAAATAATGCTCTAAAAAGAATCAAAAACTAAGGGTTTAAACACTTATCGCCATTTCTAACCAACCATACTCTACCCCACTTACGATTTTACATTATTCTCGTGAGTGTAAATGAGATAGAGAGGAAGACTTAGCTTATAAACCAGCGTAAAGGTGCTATCAAATCCCATGAATAACCATGAGAAAGCACATCCCGAATCCCTATATCAAAATCAAAACAAAGCAAACACGGGACATGGTCCTCGTACAAGACATCGAACAGGATATGGGAATAATAAGAAAATGGCCCTCACACACGTAAAATTCGATAGACAATATATAGAACATAATAGCTTTAGATGGAAAAATCACCATACGGGTAAAGCACGTAACATCTAAGCATATATCATGTATCATAGAGAGTATCACATGAGCATATATCATAGTCAAGTCACTATTCCTAGATTCATTTTTATTACACACGCTTTATTAAGGTGGGAATACTCACCACTATACTAAAACGACCATAAATTTGAAACAGACTAGATCATAAAATGAAATGTGTGAAAGAGTATTAAGTCTTTTATACCCAGATCCTCAAGGATTCAATAACCTAAGTCCAAGAAATGATACATTTGAATTTTTATCTTTTTTCTCCATCGGGATTTTCGGATAACCACCTAATCATTCCCTCTTAATGAAATTCAAACATTCATCCTGAGACTTGGTTGTACTTTGTGTTTATCTTTCATACAGATTCTACATTTCATTAAGACTAGTCATATCCAAATTATCATTATTATTATTATTAACGGGCTGCCTCCCGGTAGCGCTTTTGTTTAACGTCGTTTGCTCGACTAAATTAGTATTTACAAGTTATCAACCAAAATTAGAACTTAAGAAGATCAATAGCTTAAGAAAAATTAACAATGCGAGAACCAAAGAAATTAAATTGTCTAGAACGCATCGCACTCGCTTGGCTCTCGATGCCATCTCCCCAGCCAGTAAAATCTTCTTTTATCGATCGTCGAACCATCTTCTTTGCTATTCCATAAAGTTCAATCACCAGGGGGTACACAGACTGGTCCGCATAAAATTTATCCACACAAAGTGGACGAATGTAGTAATCCGGGACCGATATATGAGCTATTACCAACTCTCCCAGTGGCTTTACTAAAGATGGCCAATCAATCTCTCGCTCCTCTAACTCTGTCATCTCCAAATCTTGCACTTTTTCTTCGCGAATCGAATTATCAACCTCATTCTCATCCCGAACTTTTTGATAACATTTTCATCCCTAACCACCTCATATGTCTCTCGCCTCTTTCACATACCTCACTAATTCAATCAATTTCCCCACCTTGTCTTGAAGATTTCTTATGGCGGAGTCAAGATTTACCTTGAACTCCCCGCATGTCCAACACGCTCTTCCAAGATCTGGTTCAATCGTTTCTAGTTGCTCTATTTGACTCTGCCGGTGAATTCTTCTTGTGGCATGGGAGAAAATCGATTGTATTGATTTTGATTCATCGGAGGTGAGTAGTAGTCCTCTTGCCATTCCGCATAATCGATCGGTGGCTGAATATGGTTGAAGCTATCAACGATTGAGTATGAACACCGTAATCCTCGATAAGCACTAGGGTTCAAGAACCTCATAATATTGTGGCTCATAACTCGAATAACCATAATTCCGGTCCTGGTTACTCTGCTGTTGATATTGAGGCTAAGGCACATACTGTTGTTGATAGCATTGTTCAGGTGCCTGAGGTTGGTAGGAGTATTGTTGTTCAGGTGAGTAGTATTGATTGAAAAATCCATCCATTTAAGCTCAATCTGCAAGATCTCAGAAAACAACAATAAAAAAATAAAAATTTTCTTTTTTTTTTTTTTTTTTCAGAACACACGATATTTAGACCCTCAAAAGTTATGGTTGCCGAAGGCCCTAATCCCGATTTTAGCCGGACTTACAAGATATCACCCTCCGAAGAGGCTAAGTACCAAAGTCGTATTCAAACCGAGTTCAGGACAATATCACTTCAGCATCCATAGCTCTTTGTCGACATCTAAATAAAACAAGAAAATAAAAACCTAGGCCCAAGCCTTCGTTCACTTACAAGATATCACAACAATATCACACATTTCCCCGGCAACGGCGCCAATTTTTGATGAGATAAAAATACACCCACTAAAATATTGGTCCCCGGCAACGGCGCCAATTTTTGATGAGCTAAAATTTACCCCTCAAAAATACATTTATAAAGACTCGAATCAGGTAAACTAAACTCTAACCTGGCAGAGTACCAAGTCGATTGTTAGGATAGCTACAGGAGTACGAGGTCGTCCCAAGAGAAATGTGGTTGTGAGTACCAAAGCGAACGTGGTTCTTAGTCTAGGCGATCAAAGTTTTAGGTGGAGTTTTTATATTAATGCGAAAAATAAATTTTAACTAACGAGATTAACTAGGTGATTAAAAAGCATAGCCGAGCCATGATCCAACAAAGTTATCTCCCCACAGAAAAACTTGATAAGGAGTGTGTTTTATCCGATTCGGTTCATATGATATTCACGGAGTCAACTCTTTATTCTTGCGTTAAGATCTCGAACAGCCTCTCTCACTTAACCCCCCACACTCAGTTTATTAACCTCCCTTTAGAGAGCTAACTCACTTTAACATGGTTGACCGGAATAAAAGCCGTTGAAAAACCTCACAAAACATAATTTTAACGTATCACTTAGGTTGCCAATCTAATGATTAAGACTATGGTTTAGTGATTTTAAAACATGTTTCGCACATCTCGTAAAAATAAGAATTTCACTTAGGCATAGTCCAGATCTGTCACTTAGATTGTCAATCTAACAATCAGGACTATGATTAGTGATATACATATCTCACATCTCACCGCAAAATACATTTATAAGCTCGATGTAACCGTGAACAAAGTTGTCAATTTTATTCAAAGTTAGGAAAATGATCAAAACGGGTTTTAAAACATGAGTTTATCATACTAACGCTTAATTTACACGCACACAACTCCCATCTCGTCTCCCGAGGGTCAATTTTACCCGCTTTCACATAATTCGCTATGTATATATTTAGCTACCCATATAAACGGATTTTGTCAACATCTCATGGATTAAAATGGCGGAAATTTTACATAATAGCCTTTCACAATTATATGTAATTCTATTAAAACCAAATTAAAACCGAAATCCAATCATTTGTCGATTCTCCTTTATACGGATACTACTACAGATACATATATATATATATATATATATATATATATATATATATATATATATATATATATATATATATATATATATATATAACGAGAATAAAAGAAACAAAAATGAAAGAAACAACAATGAAAAAAAAACTAAAAACAAGCTTACTATTATAACGGCGATATCAAAAGATTGATATTACAACAATTTCAGAACACCGAACTTTCGATAATTCCCGAAAATTACAACGATACTAATATTACTAAATTTATTTCGGCATAAGGCCTTATTTACAACCTAAAAAAACTAAAGAAAATAAGAAATATATATATATATATATATATATATATATATATATATATATATATATATATATATATATGGTGTATATATATATAAATGGTACACCCTGTTGCTCTCCGAATGCTTCCTTATATAGGCAAAGTTCCAGGGGCCGGTCTAGACCGGGTAGGGGCCGGTCTAGGCCGGTCGTAATGATGACATTCATCCCCCCTAATTTATATTTTTCGGATAAAAATTATATATTTTGGAATAAAACTTAAAATTCATATCTTGAGTTGTAGACCTCCAAAAATTGCAAACGAAATGCCAAAATTACGTCTCGAAAACTCTACAACTTTCATGAGGGACTCATCCTCGTAAAACGCCTTCTTGAGTACCTCGTGTTCCTCCGAACGCTTTTTCGACATTTTTTACTTAAATTGAATCAATTAGCCACTTGACTACCATTTGAGTTGTAAAAGTCCGATTGACTTGATTCAAAATCCATTGGAAATCTTTCTTGAAGATATACAACTTTTATGAAGGAAACTTCTTCGTAAAATGTCGTTTTGATGAGCCATTCAGATTACGTAAGATATTTCGGGATTTCTACTAATCCGAATTGATTAGTCAATTGACCATAACTTGAGTTTTATAACTCCAATTGACGTGATTCAAAGTGCGTTGGAAAGCTTATGTGAAGATCTACAACTTTCATTAAGAAGTCATCCCCTGAAAATGCCTCTAAGCTGGGTCAAATCTCCGTCGAAACAGGTTTTGGTTTTAAGTATGTAAGATAATTTGATCAATTTGAACTCGTAAGTTTGTGGCATCTTCTTCTAATCCTCTAAACACATCTTTTAGACTCAAAACATGTCGTTACGTGGAATCTTGGTCAATGTATAATCCTCGCAATGAACCACAAAAATACCAAACGAATCCGACACGACACTCCGGTTACTAAACCGTATACAAAAACTAGTAAAAACACGATAAAATACGATATTTTATATAATAACTAATACTAACATATTTAGATGAAACATAGGAATTAATGACTAAAATGATATAATAACGTTCAAAATGATATTAGAAATGTGGTAAAATGTTATGAAAAATAACTGTGACGGAAAAATTTCTAGCTATTAGTGGTCAAGTGACTATATATAAATATATAGTAATATCTTCGTAATATTACGAATGGCTCATCTCCGTTATTCAAAGTTAGGAAAATGATCAAAACGGGTTTTAAAACATGAGTTTATCATACTTAACGCTTAATTACGCGCACACAACTCCCATCTCGCCTCCCGAGGGTCAATTTTACCCGCTTTCACATAATTCGCTATGTATATATTTAGCTACCCATATAAACGGATTTTGTCAACATGTCATTGATTAAAATGGCGGAAATTTTACATAATAGCCTTCACAATTATGATAGAATTCTATTAAAACCAAATTAAAACCGAAATCCAATCATTTGTCGATTCTCCTTTATACGGATACTACTACAGATACATATATATATATATATATATATATATATATATATATATATATATATATATATAACGAGAATAAAAGAAACAAAATGAAAGAAACAACAATGAAAAAAACGAAAAACAAGCTTACTATTATAACGGCGATATCAAAAGCTTGATATTACAACTATTTCAAAGAACAATCAACTTCTCGATAATTCCCGAAAATTACAACGATACTAATATTACTAAATTTATTTTCGCATAAGGCCTTATTTACAACCTAAAAACTAAAGAAAATAAGAAAGAATATATATATATATATATATATATATATATATATATGGTGTATATATATATAAATGGTACACCCTGTTGCTCTCCGAATGCTTCCTTATATAGGCAAAGTTCCAGGGGCGGTCTAGACCGGTAAAGGGGCTGTCTAGGCCGGTCGTAATGATGACATTCATCCCCTAATTTATATTTTTCGGATAAAATTATATATTTTGGAATAAAACTTCTAAAATTCATATCTTGAGTTGTAGACCTCCAAAATTGCAAACGAAATGCCAAAATTACGGTCTCGAAAACTCTACAACTTTCATGAAGGACTCTTCCTCGAAAACGCCTTCTTGAGTACCTCGTGTTCCTCCGAACGTTTTTCGACATTTTTTACTTAAATTGAATCAATTAGCCACTTGACTACCATTTGAGTTGTAAAAGTCCGATTGACTTGATTCAAAATCCATTGGAAATCTTTCTTGAAGATATACAACTTTTATGAAGGAAACTTCTTCAGAAAATGTCGTTTTGATGAGCCATTCGTATTACGTAAGATATTTCGGGATTTCTACTAATCCGAATTGATTAGTCAATTGACCATAACTTGAGTTGTATAACTCGAATTGACGTGATTCAAAGTGCGTTGGAAAGCTTATGTGAAGATCTACAACTTTCATTAAGAAGTCATCCCCTGAAAATGCCTCTAAGCTGGGTCAAATCTCCGTCGAAACAGGTTTTGGTTTTAAGTATGTAAGATAATTTGATCAATTTGAACTCGTAAGCTTGTGGCATCTTCTTCTAATCCTCTAAACACATCTTTTAGACTCAAAACATGTCGTTACGTGGAATCTTGGTCAATGTATAATCCTCGCAATGAACCACAAAAATACCAAACGAAACTGACATTTACACTCCGGTTACTAAACCGTACAAAAACTAGTAAAACACGATAAAAATACGATATTTTATATAATAACTAATACTAACATATTTAGATGAAACATAGGAATTAATGACTCAGAAATGATATAATAACTTTCAAAATGATATTAGAAATGTGGTAAAATTTTATGAAAAATAACTGTGACGGAAAAATTTCTAGCTATTAGTGGTCAAGTGACTATATATAAATATATAGTAATATCTTCGTAATATTACTTAATGGCTCATCTCCGTTATTCAAAGTTAGGAAAATGATCAAAACGGGTTTTAAAACATGAGTTTATCATATTAACGCTTAATTACGCGCACACAACTCCCATCTCGCCTCCCGAGGGTCAATTTTACCCGCTTTCACATAATTCGCTATGTATATATTTAGCTACCCATATAAACGGATTTTGTCAACATGTCATGGATTAAAATGGCGGAAATTTTACATAATAGCCTTCACAATTATGGCGTAATTTATTAAAACCAAATTAAAACCGAAATCCAATCATTTTCGATTCTCCTTTATACGGATACTACTTATATATACATATATATATATATATATATATATATATATATATATATATATATATATATATAATAAGAATAAAAGAAACAAAAATGAAAGAAAAACAACAATGAAAAAAAACTAAAAACAAGCTTATTATTATAACGGCGATATCAAAAGCTTGATATTACAACTATTTCAAAGAACAACCTAACTTCGATAATTCCCGAGCATTACAACGATACTAATATTACTAAATTTATTTCGCATAAGGCCTTATTTACAACCTAAAAAAACTAAAGAAAATAAGAAAGATATATATATATATATATATATATATATATATATATATATATATATATATATATATATATATATATATATATATATATATGGTGTATATATATATAAATGGTACACCCTGTTGCTCTCCGAATGCTTCCTTATATAGGCAAAGTTCCAGGGCCGGTCTAGACCGGTAGGGGCCGTCTGTCTAGGCCGGTCGTAATGATGACATTCATCCCCTAATTTATATTTTTCGGATAAAAATTATATATTTTGGAATAAAATTTCTAAAATTCATATCTTGAGTTGTAGACCTCCAAAAATTGCAAACAAAATGTCAAAATTACGGTCTCGAGAAACTCTACAACTTTAATGAAGGACTCTTCCTCAGAAAACGTATTCTTGAGCACCTCGTATTCCTCCGAACGTTTTTTCGACATTTTTTTACGAAATTGAATCAATTAGCCACTTGACTCTCATTTGAGTTGTAAAAGTCCGATTGACTTGATTCAAAATCCATTGGAAATCTTTCTTGAAGATATGCAACTTTTATGAAAGAAACTTCTTCGTAAAATGTCGTTTTGATGAGCCATTCAGATACGTAAGATATTTCGGGATTTCTACTAATCCGAATTGATTAGTCAATTGACCATAACTTGAGTTGTATAACTCCAATTGACGTGATTCAAAGTGCGTTGGAAACATGTTTTACCGATCAAAAATACATTTATAAAGACTCGCAATCAGGTAAACTAACTCTCTAACCGCAGAGTACCGTGTCGATCATTGTTAGCTAAACAGAGTACGAGGTCGCCCCAAGAGAAATATGGTTGTGAGTACCAAAGCGAACGTTGTTCTTAGTCTAAGCGATCAAAGTTTTAGGTGGAGTTTTTATACTAATGCTAAAAATAAATTTTAACTAACGAGATTAACTAGGTGATTAAAAAGCATAGCCGAGCCATGATCCAACAAAGTTATCTCCCACAGAAAAACTTGATAAGGAGTGTGTTTTATCCGATTCATTCATATGATATTCACGGAGTCAACTCTTTATTCTTGCGTTAAGATCTCGAATAGCTCTCACTTGACCCCCACACTAGGTTTATTAACCTCCCTTTTGAGAGAGCTAACTCGCTAACATGGTTGACCGGAATAAAAAGCCGTTGAAAAACCTCACAAAAACATAATTTTAACGTATCACTTAGGTTGCCAATCTAACGATTAAGACTATGGTTTAGTGATTTTAAAACATGTTTCGCACATCTCGTAAAAATAAGAATTTCACTTAGGCATAGTCCAGATCGTCACTTAGATTGTCAATCTAACAATCACGGACAATGATTTGATATCCATATCTCACATCTCACCGCAAAATACATTTATAAGCTCGATGTAACGCGTGAACAAAGTTGTCAATTTTATTCAAAGTTAGGAAAATGATCAAAACGGGTTTTAAAACATGAGTTTATCATACTAACGCTTAATTACGCGCACACAACTCCCATCTCGCCTCCCGAGGGTCAATTTTACCCGCTTTCACATAATTCGCTATGTATATATTTAGCTACCCATATAAACGGATTCTCACAACATGTCATGGATTAAAATGGCGGAAATTTTACATAATAGCCTTCACAATTATGGCGTAATTCTATTAAAACCAAATTAAAACCAATCCAATCATTTGTCGATTCTCCTTATATACGGATACTACTACGATATATATATATATATATAACGAGAATAAAAGAAACAAAAATGAAAGAAACAACAATGAAAAAAAAAAAACTAAAAACAAGCTTACTATTATAACGGCGATATCAAAAGCTTGATATTACAACTATTTCAAAGAACACCTAACTTCGATAATTCCCCGAGCATTACAACGATACTAATATTACTAAATTTATTTTTCGCATAAGGCCTTATTTACAACCTAAAAACTAAAGAAAATAAGAAAGATAGATATATATATATATATGGTGTATATATATATAAATGGTACACCCTGTTGCTCTCCGAATGCTTCCTTATATAGGCAAAGTTCCAGGGGCCGGTCTAGACCGGGTAGGGGCCGGTCTAGGCCGGTCGTAATGATGACATTCATCCCCCCTAATTTATATTTTTCGGATAAAAATTATATATTTTGGAATAAAACTTCTAAAATTCATATCTTGAGTTGTAGACCTCCAAAAATTGCAAACGAAATGCCAAAATTACGGTCTTGAGAAACTCTACAACTTTCATGAAGGACTCTTCCTCATAAAACGTCTTCTTGAGTACCTCGTGTTCCTCCGAATGTTTTTCGACATTTTTTACGAAATTGAATCAATTAGCCACTTGACTCCCATTTGAGTTGTAAAAGTCCGATTGACTTGATTCAAAATCCATTGGAAATATTTCTTGAAGATATACAACTTTTATGAAGGAAACTTCTTCAGAAAATGTCGTTTTGATGAGCCATTCGTATTACGAAGATATTTCGGGATTTCTACTAATCCGAATTGATTAGTCACTTGACCGCTATTTGAGTTGTAGACCTCCAATTGACGTGATTCAAAGTGCGTTGGAAAGCTTATGTGAAGATCTACAACTTTCATTAAGAAGTCATCCCCTGAAAATGCCTCTAAGCTGGGTCAAATCTCCATAGAAAATAAATTACGGTTTAAGTACTTAGGAAAAATTTGCTCCGTTTGAACTCGTAAGCTTGTGGCACCTTCTTCTAACCTTAACATACCTCCTTTAAGGCTCAAAACATGTCGTTACGTAGGATTTTGGTCCACTTATGATCCTGCAATGAACCCCAAAATACCAAACGAACTGACATTTACACACCGTTACTAAACCGTACAAAACTATAAAACACGCTAAAAATACGATATTTTATATAATAACTACTACTAACATATTTAGATGAAACATAGGAATTAATGACTCGAATCGATATAAAAATACTCAAAATGATATCGTAAACGGGTTGAAAAGTTATAAAATAACGGTGAATTTTTCCGTCATCGTATCATCATCGTAATCGATGAATCACTATCTCGTGTGAACCTTGGATCTCTCGAACATAATAGCTCCACTTTTCTTTCCTTCATCCAAAAGATCCATCACCGATTGCAACATGCTAGTGTCTATCAAATCCAACAGTCGCCCACACCTAGTCGCTCAAAAGCCCATTCTTCAAATCCACTCATTGGATCAGAGTCGGTTTTTCTTTCTTGTAGTAATCCAAACTTCCACCAAAGTAGTTTTGCACTTTTTGAAGTTGGGATCTACTTTGCCCTTTTAGATGCCTTCATATGGCATAGATGGCTTCCTAATGGCCGGTTCAAAGCAGCCTTGTCGTCCTCCAAAAGCTCCAACAAGTAAGCTCGTGGTTTCTTCAATAGATGTTTGAAAGTCAGAGAGGTCGGGCCGAGATTGTACATTTGTACCTACTACTTCCATCTGCACATTCACACTTGGTTCCCTCGACTTACATGCTCATCAAATAGGTCGCAGCAGACGCTTCTTCCCCCGAGTTCTTGCCACACTTGCGTGGTCTTCAACCAAGTCTTCAATTACCTCTTCAACTACCACAGCAGTTCAGTTCAAAGTGGTTTGTCGTGGTTCCTTAGCAGAGATACTACAAGAAAGCTCAGTGGTCGTGAGAGATCGCCGCAAATCTTCAACAGATTGCTCAAAAACAACCTCGGCCCAAAGATCGTGAGACTTGACAACCTCTTCAGTGAGGAGTCAAGAATCACCACAAAGGAAAGATAGTTAAGGGCTCACCTCAACAAATTTCTCTTCTTCCTCTTCTATCGATGCCTCTTCTTGGGCTCTCTCAGGCCTCCAAAATTTTTAATTCTTTTCCTTTGCCATGCTTTTTCTTTTGGCAATCTCCTTCATTCTTTTGGAGAGGGGTTCATCATCGTCTTTTCCAAAGAGATTTTCTCTTTCTACTAGCTTCCTTCTCGTTGTTCCCTTAAAATTTCAACAACAGCTTCTTCTTCTTGTAAACTACAAGCAGGTCAAGAACCTCCACTTGACCCTCAAAGCAGACTCAAAGAACAGGCTATTTGTTTCCTTGTCTTCTTTGAAGGCTTTAATACCTCGCTTATTTTCTTTGTAGCTCAAATTTTCTTTTCTCAAATAGCTTTTCTTGGGTGCAAGAGGTTTGATAGATATCTTCTTAGTTTGTCGGACTCGCCACCACCAAAGATCACCATCATCTCCATCATTATTATCACCAACAATTTTCTCCAAAGAATCTCTTCATCATCATCTAGACCAGAATGGCATGATCAATTTCCTTCTTGTATCTAGACTCGATTTATCCGAGAAGATTCAAGGTCAGAACATTCAAGTGATTCAAACAGGTCTCAATCATCAATCCTAAGTGGTAAGGCCTTTGATTTCCTTTTTCCTACTTTCTCCTCCTTGGCTACTTTCTTCATATAGTGAATGAAATAACCCAAATTTCAATCAAACTTCAAGCTCCCGCAGATGATGATCATCGCCTATCTTGGGTCCCGATAAAGTGTCCATACCGCCAACTAGCCCAAGTATGTTCTTTTGCAATGAGCTTGCTCGGCAGATCAGACTCATATCCAATATGTTTGCGCTGATGCCTGGGCACGGATTTGGTGTCTCGACTTGTTTTAATCGATCAACAAATGCCATTTTGTCCAATCCCATAGCTTCAGGATTGACCGAGCCATCCACCACTTCTTCAAACCCAAACACTTCCTCAAAGAGACTAGAGGAAATTACAAGCTCCTCAAAGATTCATCGTTGTCTTGAATGCTTCAAGATCTTCTTCCACAACCATATTCTTTCGTAAATCAATAACATTGGTGTATGAGATTGTTTCTAACTGATATTGAGTTTGTTCTCCAACTCGCAAACCTCCTTATTCTTCGACTCTATATTAATAGCCAACTCTATTTGGTTTGCATCAACAACATAGCCTCTAACACTTTGGCTTGATTCGATTTGAACTTCAATCCTTTCCGCCATTGAAATAAGAAAGAGATGAAGAAAATTGCTCTCAAATCTGTGTTCACACAATGTAGGATTTGTAGAGATAAAGTAGAAGTTGCAAGTAGAGAAAACTGTGGTAAAAACCGATTATATATAGACAAGTGGGTAGTTGAAACTGCCATTGCACGCACATTGAGGTAACCACGATTAAACCGAATAAATTCTCGCCTTGACACGTGGCCCATTATACCTTCATAACGCTTGTAAACCGTTGGATGGTTTAACTATGGTAATAGAGATAAAATAAATATCCCGCCAAATATGCTTTTTGACTTTAATAACTTTGATCGAGTAACGCTCCATCCAAACAGGTGATCCTCGGCAGGTGGCCTCAGAATCTGGCCGATAAAAGGCTTCAGCACTCGCCGACATAAGTACTCTGGCCGATTTTTTTTCTAGTTTTGTTCAATTGATAATACAAGATGAAGTTTAATACCAATGATCGATCCGTCAAGTGAGCTCACCCAAAATGACAGAGACCAACCCTTGGCAACCTCATTTTCTCAATTGTCCAAACATAAGTACATGGAATTGTTGATACCAATGACTAATCTGCTAAGTGAGCTCACCCAACATAGCAAAGACTAATCCCTTGGTGAATTTCCAAGATTTTTGTCGAATATCACCAACTTTAATAATTCCAAGTTCAAATCCTTAGTTTAGCAAATCTTTCATCGTCAAGTGGTTTAGTGAAGATATCAGCAAGTTGATCTTCAAGAGGATGTATGTAACCACCACATCTTTCTTTTCAACATGATCTCTTATAAAGTGATGTCTCACATCAATGTGCTTGGTTCTTGAGTGCAAAACAGATTTTCTCGTGATTGCAATTGCACTTGTGTTATCACACATAATTGGAATTTCCTTTTCTTCAATTCCATAATCCCTTAATTGTTGTCTTAGCCATAGTATTTGTGCACAAAGAACTTTCAAAGAAAGAATGTATTCAAATTTTCAAAGAATGAGGTTGATATAGAATTGCTTGCTTGCTAAACCAGAAACCCACTATTTCCCATTAACTCCGATGTGTTCCTCGAGGTGCTTTTTCTATCAATCTTGCAACCATCATAATAGAATAACTGAGTAGGATATCACTTTGAAGCTTCCTTCCTTGGAATACCATATCCCTACTCCCAAAGTCTCTTTAGATACTTGAGAACTCTTTTGACTGCACCTAAATGACTTTCTTTAGGTTTAGGTTGAAATCTTGCACAAACACCTACAAAGAAATGATATATCAGTCTCCATTGGCAAGCTAGTACAGCAGACTGCCTATCATCCTTCTGTATAAGGTTTGATCAACATCTTTGCCTTCTTTATCTTCATCCAATCTGATGTTTGTACTCATAGGAGTTGAACTCTTAGTGCTGTTTTCCATACCAAACTTCTTCAGCAACTCCTTGGTATACTTGGTTTGATGAATGAAGATTCCATCTTTCATCTGTTTAACTTGCAATCCCAAAAAGTAGTTCATTTCTCCCATCATACTCATTTGGAATTTACTATTCATTAGATTTGCAAACTTTTCATTAAAGTAAATCATTTTCGTAACCAAAAATTATGTCATCAACATAAATTTGTACAAACAGGTGTCGCCCCTTCACCGATTCTCAAAAGTGTCTTGTCAATGGTGCCTTTGTAAAACCATTGTCCACCAAGAATTGAGATAGAGTCTCATACCATGCTCTTGGTGCTTGTTTCAATCCATAAAGTGCTTTGTTGAGTCTATACACTTTATCTTCTTGATCTTTAACTTCAAATCCATGAGGTTGTCGAACATAAACTTCCTCCTCTAGAATGCCATTCAAAATGCACTTTTGACATCCATTTGATATACTTTGAAGTTCTTATATGCAAAGATGTGCCAAGAATAACTGATAGCTTCCAATCTTGCAACAGTGCATAAGTTTCATCAAAATCTATTCCTTCGTTTGGGAATAGCCTTTGCAACTAGTCCGGCCTTATTCCTACAATAATGGTACCAGATTCATCAAGTTTATTTCTCAGATACCCACTTAGTACCAATGATATTTGCATAACTTGGCCTTTCAACTAGTGTCCAAACTTGATTTCTTTCAAATTGCTCAATTCCTCTTGCATAGCTATTATCCGGCCCTGATCTCAAATAGCTTCTTCAACAACTTTTGGTTCCATTTGAGATAAAAACAAGTAAACATGGCTTCCAGCTTGTCTTCTAGTCCTCACACCTTGTCAGACATTGCCAATAACTTGTTCAAACAGGTGATTCCTTAACCATTGTGGATTTTGGTTATTTTGATTTTCAGAACATCATCTTCAAGTAGGTCTCATTGTAGCTTCTTCTACAGGGGTCACAGATCCTTGAACCGCCTCGGGCTTGTTGCATCAAGAACATTATTAGCAGTGGTGCTCAGCAGGGGCAGATTTAAACTTTCAAGTCATTGAATCTTTCCAAGACTTCAACACAATGGACTGACTTGTTGATTCTCAAGCAGTCCACAATCTTCATCTTCCATACCAAGAAATTTAGGTTCATCAAACACAACATGGATTGTTTCTTCATGTTTCAGTTGACTCTTGTTCAAGACTCAATGCTCACTGATCAAGAATATCCCAAGAAAATTCCTTCATTTGATTTTGGTTGGAATGTTTTCAAATGTACCTTATGATTTAGAATAAAACATTTGCTTCCAAATGGATGGAAATAGGATATGTTAGGTTTTCTTCCATTCCAAACCTCATAAGGTGTCTTCAGCAGCTTCTTGTTTACCGATGTTCTGTTTTGTGTGTAGCATGTCAGATTTATCGCCTCAAATTTCAATATCTTTCAGTAGCAATGCTTCACAAATCATTGTTCTTCCCGCTTCCTTTAAAGTTTTCGTTTCTTCTTTCAAAGAACCCCATTTTGTCGAGGTGTACCAAAGAAAGCAGCAAGTTGATGTAGTACACCATTTCTGCTCACAATATTCTCTTATAACTTTGTTGAGAAATTCAAGACTCGATCCGATCTTATCTTTTTATTATCGTTAAACTTTTCTCATTTTGTAATCTCTTCAAAAGATTAGGCATGCTTTGAAGTGTTTCACTTTTCTTGTTCATAAATATCACCCAAGTGTATCTAGAATAATCATCCACAACCACTAAGGTGTACTTCTTTCTCGTTACACTTGTTGGAGTTATTGGTCCAAAAGATCCATATGCATCACTCCAACACTCTATTAGTTGATTGTTTGGTCTCGTGATTTGAAACTTGACTTTATTTGTTTACCTTGTCGACAAGCATCACATATAGCATCCTTCTTGAATGTGATCTCGTGTAAACCAATCACCGCTTCTTCTTCACCAACCGATTAATATCATCAAAGTTTAAGTGATTTAACTTCTTGTGCCATAACCAATTGAGTTCAGATTTGGTATGCACTACCGCATGTGTTTTCGAATCGCAGAGACCAATCCACAACATACATGTTCTCGTTGTCTTCTACCGCCAAGTACAACCCGATCACCTCCTTCATTAATGACAATACAGCTTGTTTTTGTCAAAAGTGACCTTGTAACCCTTGTCACAGAACTGTCCAAAGGCTCAAGAAGTTGTATTCCAAATTCCTCCACATATGCAACATCCTTGATTGTAAGTCCATTTCTCGATAAGTGTGCCATATCCTCTTGTATATCCAGTGTATTCTTGTTGCCAAAATTCACCCTTGGACCATCTTTTGCCACAAAGTTTGTTAGACAAAGGCTTATTCTTTGTCATGTGTCCGGAACATCCACCGCCAAAGTACTGCACACCCTACAAAACAAAGTTAATGCATTTTAGGTACCCAAACCTGTTTGGGTCCATAATGGTCGCATGGTAAGCATGACCCTTGGCATGTCTCTATAAGGTCTTCCTAAATGTGTCATACTTTGGTTCATACTTTGTTCATACATGTATTCCACACATCCATAAGTTCTACAAAGAGGTTGTGTAGAATCATATATGTTTTCTCGGCCTTTTGGTTTGTAATGTCTGCTTGAAGTGATTCTTGATGTTAGAAACATTAGTATAACCATTTGTTTGTCGTCTGTTAGAATGTATTTCTGTAATATGGAGTCTCACGAGATCTTGTGTAAGTTCTCTCACGATCCCATTGTCTAGGTTTTACCCTAGCAAAGATGGTTATACTTATCTGCTTTCTAGCATTAGATGCAGAATATTCTAATCTTCATCAAGAGGGAACAGCCTACCTTTCCCCCGAGATAAGTATCCCTTGAATGATAAACATTTTTGGGTTTAGGATTCTTATCCTTGGAATGTTTCTGCTTACTCTTCTCGTGGTCCAAAGAGACTTGGTAAGGTGTCTACTATCAAGAAGCTTAAGTCACACCAGTCCTACTTTTAGATTTACTCTTTTATTAGAGTCGTTGACTTCTTTGACTTTCGATTTTGCTTTTTGAAGCATTCTCATTGGGTTTGATCGCCTCAAGAACCTTATCGGGAGTTGGATCTAGTGTGTACAAACTTAGGACCAAATCTGAACTAGGTTCAAGAACTCCATCGATCCACTCTTGTTAGATTGTCGAGTTCCAAATCCAAGCCCCTGTTTCTATCCTCGATGTGATCCACCCAAGCAAGTTGAAGACCAGCCCGAAAATGCACTATCTATATTATTGGGTTTGAAGAACATGAAGATGGACTTGGATAATGTGGAAGAAAGTTATTTATTTAATTATTCCACAATAAGGTTGTCCATTTAAGTGTGGCGCCATTATTAGGTTTAATTGGGCTTGTTTTAATTATTTTATGTTGGGTTTTATGTAATAATTATCTTGTGGGCTTAGATGACACAAGAAACAATTTAAAGCCCATAGTGGGGCGCTTCTATTTTATTTCCTAGTTACATAAGTTTTTTTATTTTCATTCTCCCACATTGTTTAGAAGTTATTTTTCCTTTGATGTGTGTTTCTATATAAGGCAAACACTAGCCATTGTATTAACAAGTTAATTTTGAGTGAAATATTATTTTCGTTAAGCATTGTCTTAATTGTGCATCTTGTGTGTGAGATTCTCTTGATTGGAGGATCGCCTTTGAGAACTTATCAACGTAAGTGAGCATTACGCTGTATGCTCCAACCGTAGTCTTGGTCTAAGGCGCGGATCATAGCTCGTATTGATCACCTTCAATTTCTTCCCGGGCAAACAAAGGATTTGGTCTGTAAGAATCACATCGCTTGGTATCGAGCTCAAGAATTGTTGGTAATCAAATATCCCTTTATTTTATTTATTTTTGTTTTCCTTTGTTCCGTATTATTCCAACAAAAAAATTCGTTGTTCTTGTTCTTTTCAGTCCCCCCCCGCCAAGAACACAAGCAATCTTCATCCACCAACCCGGAAAATCCTTTGTATCTTCAAACCTTCAACCTTCAACCCTAAGAACCCTAATTTTCCAGACACCGTTTTTTTTCTCTCAGCTCGTTTTATACCCTAAACCACTCCAAAAATTCCGAAAATTTTACCACAGCCCCAGCACATCGTGTTCTACAATATTTGTCTTTACACCCAATTCAGATTCAACATAAATCTTGACTAAAGCCGCCGATTACTCCAAACAATCTGTCCAGAAAAACTGCAGCAGTAAATCATTGTTCGAATTCGTTTTTAGTGGGTTAAACGACTCAATATTTCCTGAAATTTTGTGAACTAATAGGAAATTCTCCGATCTACAACTTTTATCTTTTTAGGTTTCCCAAATTCGCTGTAGTTTAATCGTAATCGGCACCGTCAGAAGACATCGCTATCAATCTGAGAATTCTGACAGATTGCACTAGTTTCTGAAAATGATTGTTTGGGCGACTTCTAGACCTCCGAAAATCTGAAATTTTGACATCATTTAGAAAACTCTCTGTTCTACAAATTTTGTCTTTTGAGTTTTGGCAGATTCGTCTTAGTTTGGTCATTAAATACGTGGGTTTCACACACTGTAATTCTTCATTGGTTGTAAAAATTTCAATACGACTTTGAGAGAGGGTGAGTGCAAGCACATGAGTTTGTGAGGTCATTTTTTTGAGACGATGACAGAAAGAGATAATAGTTTGCAAGGTTATGCTGAATGTGATTTTTTTCGTACACGTTGTTGGATTGGTGAAAGGCTATGCTCTATGATTATTGAACTCGATTGTTGTGCTAACTTAGTTAGTACGTATGTGATCGCAGAAATTATCCATTCCTACTATACCCCATCCTCATCCGTATAAGTTGCAAAGTGGCTGAATGATGTTGGTGAAATGCGGTTACCCAATGTGCCTTAATCTCCTTCAATCTTGGTAAACTCGATGGTGTAGTTTTATGTGATGTAGTCCCCATGCACGTCAGCCATATATTACTTGGACGACCTTGGAAGTTTGATAGAAGAGTTACTTATGATGGGTATGCAAATAGCTACACTTTGCGCCATAAAGGTAGAAACTTTAAGCTCCTCTGCGTTATCCTCAAGAGGCTCACAAAGATAAGGTTCGGTTCGCTAAAAACTTTGAGGGGCATGTAATGGAGGAAAATACTCGTTTGAAACTTGGAACTGAAAAAGCAAAAGAATTGGTGGAACAAAAAAACGAAGAGGTTGTTTGTGTTTGTGAGGAGTTGAAAAAGGAGAAAGGTGAGAGTGTGGTGGAGGTGAATAAGCCTGAAATTGTGGATGCGAAAGTGGAGGTGGATGAACCTGAATTCGTGGATGAGAGAGTAGAGATGTCGGAGGAGTCTATTGTAAAGAATGAATGCAAGGAGTTGATTTTGGTGGAAGCAAAAGAAGATGATGTGTTACAAAATTCTTGTTCCAGCCTTTGTTGCATCTTCTTTGTGTGTACATGATGATCACCATATGAAGCGGACACCGGGTCGTTAGATGCGCCCAATGCACTCAGATCTCCTCTTTGATTTATCTTGATCCAGATCATATTGATGGCAAGCCGGAGCATATCTTCTTTGATCCATTCTCGTGCATATGTTGTTGTTTGTCCTACATTGCATTGCTATCACTGCTGCTATCACTCCGAGCTTCAACGCCATTTATATCAAACCGCGGGATTGTTCTTTTGTTCCATTGGTGAAGCTTGGCTCGCCATATCAACGATCCATTGGGTTGCAATCATCTATCAACTTTGTATTTGATCCCGGTATTTCATTGAGGATTGTTGTGGTTTGTTCGAGATTGGTGTGTGTTGATCACTTTTACGACATCCTTCGATTCGAGGACTAATCCTTTCGAACCGGAGGGAATGATGTGATCCACCCAAGCAAGTTGAAGACCAGCCCGAAAATGCACTATCTATATTATTGGGTTTGAAGAACATGAAGATGGACTTGGATAATGTGGAAGAAAGTTATTTATTTAATTATTCCACAATAAGGTTGTCCATTTAAGTGTGGCGCCATTATTAGGTTTAATTGGGCTTGTTTTAATTATTTTATGTTGGGTTTTATGTAATAATTATCTTGTGGGCTTAGATGACACAAGAAACACCGTAAAGCCCATAAATGGGCGCCTATTTTATTTCCTAGTTACATAAGTTTTTTATTTTCATTCTCCCACATTGCTTAGAAGTTATTTTTCCTTTGATGTGTAAGTTTCATATAAGGCAAACACTCAAACCATTGTATTAACAAGTTAATTTTGAGTGAAATATTATTTTCGGTTAAGCATTGTCTTAATTGTGCACCTTGTGTGTGAGATTCTCTTGATTGGAGGATCGCCT
Source organism: Gentiana macrophylla (assembly GCA_026214975.1). Lineage (NCBI taxonomy): Eukaryota > Viridiplantae > Streptophyta > Magnoliopsida > Gentianales > Gentianaceae > Gentiana > Gentiana macrophylla. The sequence continues at coordinate 44,514,132 of CM047811.1, read as the reverse complement.
TTGAGAACTTATCAACTTAAGTGAGCATTACGTTGTATGCTCCAACCGTAGTCTTGGTCTAAGGCGCGGATCATAGCTCGTATTGATCACCTTCAATTTCTTCCCCGGGCAAACAAAGGATTTGGTTCTGTAAGAATCACATCATATCCCCATAAGGCTTTCCCGATTTGTATGCAAGAGAGTGGAACAAGATGGTTCAAATAGATTCAGAGGTCAGCTGGATGTTCAAAGCAGACTTATCCCGAACTCGCCCAACATCTTTTTCTTTACCTTTGAGAACCCTCAATTCAGCTTTCAATCTTCCAACTTCCAATTCAAGAGCTTTTTTTCAGCCTTCACAACCTCATAACCGCATTGTATTATCCTCGCTTGATTAAGGATGGCATCCAAAGTCTCATTGTTGTCAAAATTTCTAGGATTTGAACCACATGTTGATTCACAATCACTTCAAAGCAGGAGTATTGATGGATACAAAGGTTGTATACCTCCTCGCTTTCATCCATATTGGCCATCAAAGCATAATCCTCCATATCAAAGAACTCAGTGCAAAGGTCATCCGATTCATTTCCTTTTCGTGATTCCACTTCATACCCTCGATTCATCTTCAAAGAACCATAGCCTTCTTGCCATGTCTTCTTTGTTGACTCTTGGTCTTCGTGAAGTCCGACAATCAGTCTAAAATGTCCAGCTTCTTGCGCTTGAAACAAAGATAATCGTGTTCCTTGCCTTGTTTTAACTCAGATACCAGTTTGAAGTGCCCTGGTTTCTTGCAATGAAAGCATAGATAGTCATTGTCTTTCTTTGGTTCTTCTTTCCTTCTTTCAAGAGGCCTCTTTGTAAAATTTCTTGAGGTGGCCTTTCCAGCCTTCATCATCCCGATTTTCTTGCTCAAGAGGCAACCGCTTCTTGCATCTCATCTAGCATATCATCATGTCCTCCTCGATGTTTCTTCATGATGTGAAGCAGCCAATGCAAAGTGGTCTTTGGCTCTTCCTTTCGCCTCGTGCACAAGCTTTTTTGCTGAATTCATAAGCCTTTAGATCTGAAAACAGCTTTGAAGGTGTCTTCTTCATGCAACTTCCTCATTTCTTCAATTGCAGCCACCTTCATTTTCCAAACATCCTTTGCAGTAGAGCTTCCAAGATTTTTGTGTTTATTTCCTCTTTGAATAACTTACATTCAAGCAGGTAAGTTCATCCAAGATTGCATTGAATCTAGACTCCATTTGCTCAATGGTTTCATTTGGCAAAGATTTTGAATTTTTGGAACCTCTTTTCGCCACACCGATTTTGTTCTTCTTTATTGCATCGTTGCCTTCACAGATCAAGTGGATCTTGTCCCAAAGGTCCTTTGCGCCTTGCAATCTTTAACCTTCATGTACATATTGCTATCCAAGGTCTCTCAGAATGATGTCTATAGCAATGTTGTTGAGGTTTGCTCTTTTCTATCCTCTCGCATTCCATTCTCTTTTGGTTTAGAATGTACTCAGCTTGTATCACCCATCATATCGCCTTGGTAATCTCCAGTGGTCCATCGCTAATACATCCATCATCTCATCATGAGTAGCAGCAAGGTATGCCTCGCATTCGACGCTTATACTCATCAAATCTATCAAGAGAACACATCAAGATTGTTCTAGCATACCGAGTGTTGTCCATGATGCAAGTCTTTGAAAATCAAGAATTTGAAAGAAAGTTTTAAAGAATTTTCACAAGCACAACAAGTAGGATTACTTCGCAATGTACACCGCTCTCGATACCAATTGTTGGTCCCTTGAAAAGGCTTTGGTTAAGTTTAGAGGGGGTGAATAAACTTAACACTTAAAACTTTGAGTTAACAAATTCGCAATTTCAAAGCAAATCACGATACTTCAGAGTTCTGTTGAGACTTCGTGAGCCTGGCCGATAAACAAGAGTTCATCGAGTTGAGTTTGCTGAATTTGTGCAGCGGAATTATATCAAAATTAAGCCTTTATACTTGTTGTTAAAAGTGATACTAAGTATTAGATACTCAGTAGTGCAAGTGTGTGATTTGGGCTTGCTAGATTCAGAGTCTCGATGTATAAGATAAACTAAGTGCGTAAAGTGAATGCAGAAAGTAAATAGCCGATTTTATAGTGGTTCCAGTGATGTAATCCTCGCTACCCACTCTTCTCCTGTGATGTTGGAGGAAATTCACTAGAGATCTTTGATGCAGCTTTTACAAAGATTCCTAAGTTGTTTGTCCTTCACCAATAACTATGGCTTCACAAACTGAAAACTGGGAACAGGTAGGATTGCTGCTCCTGAGTCTTCCACTGGTCCTTGAAGGGTAGGATTGCCTCTTCACCAGCTCCACCACAAACAACAGTCTTTCACACCCAACAGATGCTTCACTGTCTTCAGCAGGTTCTTTATAAAATAAAGATTGAATCAAATAAATGATTCAGTTGCAGCAGCTTGATTAGGATGATGTAATCAGCAGCTTGCAGTCTCCAAGTGTGTAATCTTGATGCAGCTTGAATACAGAATACACTTGAAGAAATTTACTAGATCAGCAACCTTATGCTCAGCAAGTTCAGCAGGGTGTCTTACAGCTCAGTAATATCACTTAAAGTTTATCCAAAATTCATCATCTTTTTCTGAGTTGAAAGTCTTCTATTTATAGGCAAGAATGCATGTGACTTGTATTTGAATTTCAAATGTAACCGTTCCTTGTTTTTGTCCCATCTGATTTGCATTCTGTCACTATTCATAGGATCGACATCGCCGTAATTCCTTTTGACAAAAGGCATCATGGCTCCACCCTTTGACTTGTATCCAATGGATAAAAATGTGAATCATCCCAACGCCTTTTAATCTCAACCTTTGATTTTGTTGATAAGTCAGAGGTAGTTGGCTGTCCTTATCCATGTAATCTACCAAAAATAATCTTGAATTAATCGAGGTATATATCGCCAGATTCATCATCACGAGGTTTCAATCATCACGATCATGACATTTTTGTGTATAAAATATAATGCAATTGATTACTTTTATCTAACTTTTATTTGTGAAGTTAGATTACATCATTAAAAATAACTAAGTTCCAAACATCATCCAACTTATGGAACTTAGATTTTCTATTACAAGGTATATGTAATCGCTTTAGGTCATCACAGCACTTGCCTAAATTTCGATTCCATATCCTTGACTTTAAATACTAAGTTTGATCCCTTAGCCTTCATTTATCGAGTTTGAACCCTCAACCTTCGCTTCAAAGAGGTTCAACACTAGTCAACCGACCTATCTACCCCATCGACTAGACCATCTGGCCGATATCAATCGCCAGCTTCTTTACAAAGGCTTGTTTGATCAAACCTATTTATGAATCAAACTCTAATAAACCTATACATTTGATCTAGACATCTTTTGCCTTTGCACTATAACAAAACTAGTATGGCACTCATCATCAAAGCTAAGAAATAAGTCCAATAAATTCCCATGAAGAGGAAATTGAGGGAATTTCGTGACTCGACGACGCTGCTCCCTGCTGGTACCTTCATCAATGTTCGACACTTCCTTCCCCGGACAATTGTAGATGTTACCGGATCAGCAGAGGCAAAGGATTTTGTGTTCTTTAGTTTAGGCCTTTAGCTACTACCATTGTATCATTTCTTTTCGTTTAGAGTATGATGTTTTTCTTTTCTTTTTTGTCTACTCAGTGGTGGCATGAAAAGACATGGCTTTAAAGGTGGGCCAAAGATCTCATGGCGATCTCTATCGTGATCAAAGTATTGGATCTACAGGTCAAAGGGATGATCCTGGAAAGGTTTGTTTTGATATTCCCTATCATTTCACTGCATTTCCTGTTGTACTCCATTTTTATGTGCTGAAGGTCCAGGACATTTATGGTGACTTATCCCAAATTTTGTGTTGGACTCGGATACACTATAGACCTTTAATGATCATCATAGAGTTGATTACGTTATTAGTTACTTTTAGCTTTAAGCATAAGGAGAACCATGTAGAATCCATGTAATAATAGCCAAGTACGTCCCCAGGACAAGGCCTAGTGGTAAAGGGCTTGGGTGGAGGTTGGAGGTTCGAATCTCCTATGGGACGACTTCTTTCAAGTATCATGGTATAATGGCAGTCCTTGACTCTGAGCCACTAGGTTACTTGATTAACATCTCCACTCATTCCATGGGATAGGGGAGTGGGACCCTTTCGGTTAGGGTTTAACTGTTTTTTAATATTAGCCAAGTACTATTTTTATGTGTCCCTCAACTTACTTTTTATTGTTCCCAAGTCTCTCAGATTAGGATGAGTTTCCGTTGGATGAAATCTCTATTTTATGTTCTGGTAGATGAATTTGTCAATCTAAGAAAGCGTAAAAGCATCTGTTTCTAAGTTTTCTAGTGGACACCGTAAAGTTCTACGCCTTTTATTTGTGTGTGTATTTAAAGGGAGAAAGATGCCTGGACGCATGGGTGGGAAGCAGAGAACGGTGAAAAATGTTTGGGTGTACAAAATAGACCCCGAAGAAATTTGTTATGGGTCAAGGGCCGTGTAAATTGTTTTGTACTTCTTACCGAGTTTATTTCCGAGTTTTAGTGTGATGCACTTACCTATTTGATTTCTTGACCTTAAATGATGTTGCCACCACCTTGGGTCTAACGAATTGCACTATCATGTCTCAATAATTAGCCTTGCTCCTTGAAACCATGCACGAGGCTTTTTTATATAAACATAATATCATCTTCCCACACTTATGTAGTGTGAGTTTCAGATGCCCCCACCCCCCCCCCCCCTTGTGGTCTTTTTCTCTCTGCTTTTATTCATATATTTGATTGTTATTGCCACTACGGAGATGTATATTTTATACCGTTATCAAAGACATTTACATTTTGCTTTCTTATTTTTTTATTTATGCTCATTATATGGTGATGTGTTCTCATGTATTTGTTCCTTTCAGGTTCCAGGTGCTGAAGGAAACTTCGTGTTCATAAAGGATTCCGTTTTCAAAAAGGATTCCGTTTTCAAGAGACCTGACATATCATTGCTTCCCTTTCCCACTTATTTTGCTCCTGAGGATGAAGATCCGAATAATTTGGAACACTTGATTGCGGATCTTGGTGAGACAGATCCATTTATGGTCTGCAGACTAGCTTAATCCAACACGGTTGGTTTTATTGTTCCCGCAATGTGGTGGGGGGGGGGAGGGGGAGGGAGGGGGGGAAGTCATGTAATTTTGAAGAATAAGGATGATGTGGCAAGCTTAGAGTATCTTATTTTACATTATAATAGTGTTCAATCTTTTTTAACTTTGGCTATGTGTATTGAAGGGGAAGCTTGACCCAATGGTAAAAGTCGTCATCATATGCTTAGAACTAACACTATTCAAGTCGTGAAAATGGTCTCTCATAGAACGCATCGTAAGACCGTAAAAATAGGTCTAGCCTTGCTCCTTCATTGGATCCGGCATAGGTGTGGTTCTTTCATGCATCAAACAGTCTTTTGACCGTGTATCAAGATGATATTTTTGAAATATTGTTCAATTTGATAGCTTTATAATACTACAGCTCCATAAATTAGTTTCTACATTCCTTTACCTTTGTATCTCACATGTTTAATAGTCATCCATGTTTAACTTTAGTGTTGAAAGATAGTAAGGTAGTATCATCTATGAGGAAAATCAGAAAGAGATTTTCAAGAATGATGTTAGGAAAGTAAAAGGTCGAGTTGCATATGCCCTTATGTGATCATTTACGAAACTACAAAAAAAAAAAGTGAGATAAATGACAACCTATGGAATGGGATGGCTTGTAGGCTCATCCTCATTCAACTTTCTATGGTACAAACAATATTTAGAAAATGATTATGCCACAACAAGATGACTGCACTCATTGATCATGGTGAAACCCATTGTTTAACATGGCGCCTCATTATTAATGGTCTATAAGATTGTTTCGACCATTGATCATGGCAAGGGACCCATTGATTGATTAATTATTAATACGGGTCTCCTCATTCATCAATGGTCTACAACATTATACCGACACAATGTAGTGTTTCTATATACTAATCTCTCGTAAGTGGTTGGTTAGTGTGGATCAAGCCTGTGGAGTATGGTATACCGCAGTGTTTTAACCATTGATCTCCTTGTATAAAAGGAGCAACAAAGTGAATTGTAGAGCATCACGCCTATTTGTAATTACATGAACGCCTTCCACTTGACTCTCTTAGTCAGATTAGCACCAGTCCTCGATTTGCATACTCAGCAAAGTAAAGTGTATCTAGAGCAAAGTTACCGGCCCACGGCAACCACCCATCTGGATGGATGAAATCCACCAACGTGGACTCCATGATTATAGTTCTCGAGTATTCCTTCCATGGCCGGACTAAGTAAGTTGGGAGTTTGAATCTGACAGGTTGAAGACTCTGATCAGGTACGATCCTGCAGTTTTGGATGACTATTCCGGTCTTTTCATGGATGTTTGTTCGTCCTTGAGCCGTGACTATGTTTTGCTGGTTGTCCATTGGTTTTCTGATGATGATTAAGATGTTCTGTATAACAACAGATGAGTCTCCAAAGATGAAATCAATGGTACCGGAGATGACACAGTTACGGTAGAATTGACGATGTGTTTGTGCGTATAATGTGTCTTGATTCCCATCCATTCTGCAATTGTAAATGACAACCATGTCTCGATTGGACTCAAGAGCTACGGCTTGGTGGCCTTCGGTCCCCCGTGTTTGCCATTCCCATTGACATTGCCATGAATCTGTTTCCAATGGCAACTGCAATACAATTTTAACAAACAGATTATTTGAGGGGTCTTTAGCAACACCATTCGAAATTTAATATCGCACCACACCTTTTTTGTTCAACCGTTTAAAATTCGATTCTACATCGTAGAATCGAAACAATATGAATATGACAATCAACCGTCTCACTTTGAAAAAGTTGATTGTGTTTGTGGTGCCACAATAGTAAGTTTCGTGTGGTGCCAATAAAGAATGTTGTCTTCCAAACATTGGCAGGCAGCACTTGTATGAATGAAACATGAGCATTATTAGACTTACTGAATGTGGTTGTCTGGTATGTCGGAACACCGGCAACAAACGACTTCTTTCTAGTGACCCGGGTGTTTCGCGGTCCATCGCCATATATCAAAACATTGGGTTGATCCTTAGTTACCGTAATATATTCTTCATAAACTCCTGCTTTTACGTAAATAACATACCTAGATGATCCATTGAGTGGTTTTTTAGGATATGCAACCAAAGCTTGTGTTATGGTTCTATATTGTCCACTTCCATCTTTAGCAACCACTGCATTTGGGGTTGGTATTGGAGCATGTGATTTTGCAGCTGCTAGTAAATGCCTATCTGTTCCTCCAAGCCATTTAGGATAGCCGTCGTGATCTTGATTCAATAAATCACGCCTGGTTGGTACGAGACCTTGTCCATTATAGTAGTCATCATCCGTATGCTCATTTAACAACCACCGCTGGTGGTCGGTATGAAACCTCGCCCATTATAATAGATCGTTATACATAAAAAGGCTTTGCCACTTTGATCGGTGTAGATTCGCTCTTGCCTCCAACTTCGCTCTGTCGGCATTCGACAAATTTCGTGAGGCTAATCCCGTAAAGATAATTTTGATAAGCTTCTCAGCCTTTTTTTTACTCTTCATCTCATCTGTCGATCATTAAATCCTCATTGAAGATGGAATGCCCTTTATGCTTCTTTCGCACACGAGCTACTTGCACTTTCTATTCTTTACCATCGTAAAGTACTACTCTTCTATGTAGATATCGCAATTCCTCTCTAGCCGCCTTTTACATCCGCCTATGTTGTATGGTTAGGATAAACCGCAACACGCGCGCGCTACTTGTTGCTCGAGCAACTAAAACTCCTATTGATGGTATTGATTCCACTCGATCGCTACTAAATCACCACCTCCCCAAGTTAATTCGGTGCTTGGAAGCGGAATTTCTTTGTATCCGAAGTTGTAGGCCTTTCCTCCATTTCTCACCAATGGTTACACTTCTCCTCATCTCTCTTTGCTCCCACTCTGTCCCTATCATATAAAATGCCATATATATTATTTGTGCATGTTGTACCAAGATTTTGTCTTTTTTGGTTTTTGTTTTTTTTTTTTTTTGGTTTTTGGTTTTTTTTCTTCCCGTTAGGCAGAACGACGTCGTATGATTTGGTACGGTAACATTTTTGGGTTAGGGAAAATGACGTCGTATGATTTGGTACGGTGTTATCACAGTAACGTGTTTATCACTAGAGTTTTGATTTGGAGCATTCAATTCTATGATTCGAGTTTTGAAATTTTTAACTTGGTTGTCATGCGTTGTTTATTGGTTCTCTCAAACTCGTTGCCTTTTTGTGCACGACGGTGCATTTCGATCTTCTAGGATTTAAATGTTTTTCTAAGCATTGAAGTATGTTCATATTTTTTTTATTTTAACTAAAGTGAATTTATTGCAGACATAAAAACTATAACCGATGTATAAATTAAAGTGAGGGCAAACCGTGCATCGCACGGTGCGCCTTTAAGCATGCATGTATGTTTTTTAGTTTCGATAGGTAATATTCTAAACTTATAGCATAACAATCGAGGGTCACATCGTGCGGAGCACGAAAACCCCACTAGTGTTATTTGAAATGTGGATAATGATTAGAGAAGGCAATATAATTTAATTAATTAAACATGCAAGATTATGATTAATTAAAAAAAGACAAATAAAGACTACATTCTTTAGTGATCTATAATAATGGAGCTAATTAATGAGGGAAGCTTCATTGTAACTTAAGCCAGTAGTAAAAAGTTAAATTTTTTTTTTTGAAACAATTAAAAATTCCTTGGAATTATCCATAGTCCATACCATATATATCCTCCTCCTCCATATTGATGACTTTTGAGCCAAAGGAACAAAGAAAGTGGAAAATATAGTAATCAAATTCTTGAAAATGTCTTAGCTATAGCCGTATATATATTTTGAAAAAAATACATACTTCCTCTGCTCCTATTTAACCGCATCTGCATTTTAGGGCCGCTTTTGTGTAATCGGAGGCCATAGGCAAAAAATTTAATGCCTTCGATTTTGTGAAAAAAATAATATATCACACGACGATTTTTAGGTATACTATGTTGATGAGCTTTATAAAAAAGATAATGGAATTTGATTAGATTTTGTTTCATCGAATTCGCTATATATTTGGGTCTTATCGGTGCTTTAACTTGAGTAAAAAAATAAAAATTAACATAAAATACACTTCTATTACATGAAAACGTGAGCCCTAAAACCGCAAGTTTCGTGGGGGGCTTTAGGTCATGCCTTGTTGGCTCCGCCTCGTGGACGGCTCGACCATAGTAGTTGTTAAAAATAAAAAAATTATTTGTTGTATTTACATTTCCAAACCATTATTATCAGATATTTTTACGTTTACCCTTATTTTTAAGGGATGAGAGATTGAAAACAATATTACGTTAATTATATTCAAAGTATGTTATTGTCATTTTGATGTTAAGTCAAAATATTAACCATTCTTATCTTTTTTCAATTGCAACAGCTTAAATATGAACGGAGGAGTATATGTAAGATATATAGAAAATTAAAGAAATAAATTTACTATATTATTTCATAACATTCTAACATTTTTTATAGAGAAATTCTAAAACTTTTCAAACGTTATCCCTCTCCTCCACTTCCTAATTTACTTATATAATAAACCTAGACATGGAAAAACATCAAAGCAGCTATTGAGTTAATTATAGTTAATTGTTGATGTTAATGGTTAATAATTTAATGTTATGTATACACATTACGTAGACTTTCGTGTAAACCAAACCCTTTATCGGTACCTTTTGAATTCAATTGGGTCACTCGGCAGAATATAGGATAGGATGATGCTACCCATTATTTACTTACTAATTGATCACGATTTCTCTCGTATAATTACGGTATGTCTTTTGGATTTTTCTCTCACAAATTATGTGAATTAATCATTCTCTCCTAATCTATCTATATTTATATCTTATATCTATATCTAGCTAGAGGTGTTCTCAAGATGCCACGTGGCAAACTGAATGGTCGACACGTGGCCCATTTTATTTTTTTTTTTTTTTTTTTTTTGCAGTTTTTTTTTTCTTCTCGTTAAAAACCGAATTTTTGTTATTGTTATATAGAAACCGAAAATTTTTGTTCGGTCTCCGTTAATCGAACCAAAGTTTATATTTCGATAAGGTTCATTCTTAGTACCTCCAAAAGACAATGTAGATTCCGTTTTAAATTTCAAACAACCGAAAATTTTCGATTCGATTTCGCACAACAATTGAATAAAACCGTGTATTTTTCGATTAATTTTTTTTTTTTTTAACGGGGTTTTTTTCCTTCGTAAAAACGGAATTTCGCAGCGTTATATAGAAACCGAATTTTTTTCCGACTATCCGTTACATAAACCGGACCAAAGTGTATATTTCGATACGATTTATTTTTATTAACTCCAACAGATAGTGCGGGTTCAGTTTTAGATTTCAATCAACCGAAAAATTCCGATTCGATTTTGTCACAACAATTGAATAAAATCGTATAGTTTTTTTTATCAAATGTGTAACGTTTCGATTCATTTTTTTCCCTTCGATAAAAACCGGAATTTCGGTTAGCGTTATATAGAAACCGATTTTTTTTTGTTCAACTCTCCATTACATAGTGTTAAATTTAGTTGTTGGATTGACGTCAAAAGAAACATTTTCGTTTTTGTTATGATTCAAAGATAAAATTCATTTTTTTTAACGCAGTCAACGTAGTCTCTCCCCATACGGTTTACAATTTTTTTTTTCAGACTTTTTTTTTTTTCCTTAAAGTGCATATAATAATTTTTTCCGCTTTCTTTATTCCCTTGGCCGGTGAAGCCTGGTTTTTTTTTTTTTTGACTTTCCGATACATAGATCGAGCCGGAATTTATATTTCGATATGGTTCGTCTTTTTAATTGCGACACAACAGTTGAATATACGCAACAAAGTGTATATTTCGATAAGGTTCATTTTTCTACCTTCGGTAAAAACTGGGATTTCGGTTATCTCGTTATATAAACCATTTTTTTTTTCGACTCCCCGTCACATAAATCGAACCAAAGTGTATATTTCGATACGATTCATTTTTAGTGCCTCCAACACACAATGCAGATTCGGTTTTACCTTTCAATCAACCAAAAAAATTCGATTTCTCGATTCGATTTCAACACAACAACTGAGTATACCAACAAAGTGTATGTTTCGATATGGTTCATTTTTATTACCACCAAGCGGCTACATTTTTAGATTTTAGTCAACCGAAAATTGTCGATTTTGATTCGATTTCGACACAACAATTGAATAAAACCGTGTATTTTTTTATTTATCAAATGTGTAACTTTTCAATTCATATTTTCCCCTTTTTTTAAAAGCGGTTTCTTTTTCCCCTCGGTAAAAAAAGGAATTTCGGTTATATATAAACCGATTTTTTTTTTCGACGTCGCCGCTACAGCCAGTGGATTAAAGAAATAGATTTTATAACATTGTTCTCCGATACATCATGTTCTTGTTTATTTTGCAATGGAAAACTCCTGATAGGGCTGGAAGAAAAGTGATTCACAATATTCACGTCTACAAGAAAGAGCTACCTCTTGCTGATAATGTGATATGTTCCGGTTGCTCTATTTGTCTTGTACCTTGGACTATTACGGTTTAAGTTTACGCGATTTATTTCACGTTGAAGATCAATTCTTTGATGTTATCGTCAGTAACGATTTATATTATCCCGCCGTGCCTTGCACGGCTCATTTCACTAGTCTCTATCTATAAAATGCTAAGGGGTCTCTCACCATTGTGCCATTTGTGTGCACCCGTGGTGACACGTGACACCCAAATATATATATATATATATATATATATATATATATATATATATATATATATATTTGGTAAAAACGGAGTTCGATTATCTTGTTATATATAAACCGATTTCTTTTTTTCGACTCTCCGTTACGTAAATCGAACCAAAGTGTATATTTCGATACGCTTCATTTTTGGTGCCTCCAGCAGACAGTGCCGATTCAATTTCACATTTCAATCAATCGAAAAATTTTGATTCCTCGATTCGATTTCGACTCAACAATTGAATATATACTACAAAGTGTATATTTCGATACGGTTCATTTTTAGTACCTCCAACAGATGGTGCGAATTCATTTTTATATTTCAATCAACCGAAAAAATTTTGATTTCGATTTCGGCACAACAATTGAATAAAATCGTGTATTTTTTTTAATCAAATACTTTTTTTTATATTTTTTTTAAAACATTTTTTTTGTTTTCCCTTCGATAATAACTAGAATTTCGGTAAGCGTTATATATATAAACCAAATTTTTTATTTCGACTCTACGTTACATAAATCAAACCAAAGTGTATATTTCGAAACAGTTCATTTTTAGTGCCTTCGATAGACAATGCGGATTCAGTTTTAAATTTCAAACAACCGAAACTTTTCGATTTCTCGATTCGATTTCGACACAACAATTGAATGTACACATCAAAGTGTATATTACGATACGGTTCATTTTTATTACCTTCAACAGACATTGCGGATTCAGTTTTAAATTTCAATCAACCGAAAATTTTCAATTTTGATTCGTTTTCGACACAACAATTGAATAAAACCGTGTATTTTTTTATTCTCAAGCATATTAATGATCTGGAAGCTAAGGCGTCCCGGGAGATTTGACCGTGTAGTTATGGTCCGCTTATTGTTTTTCTATAACGGTTCATTACGTAATGTCGAAACTAAAGGGATAGATTTTATAACATGGGCTCCGATACATCATATTGTGGTTTATTTTGTATGGAAAAACTCCTGATAGGGTTGGAATAGATGTGATTCACAATATTCACGTCTCTAAAAAAGAGCTACCTCTTGCAGAGAATGTGATATGTTTCGGTTGCTCTATTTGTATTGTGCCTTGAATTATTACGGTTTAAGCTATCGCGATTTATTTCACGTTGGAGATCTATTCTTTGATGTTATCATTGATAACGATTTATGTTGGGTCCGTCGTGCTTTGCACGGCTTAAGTTCACTACAAAGTGTACATTTCGGTACGGTTCATTTTTAGTACCTCCAACAGACAGTGCTAATTCCTTTTTAAATTTCAATCAACCGAAAATTTTTGATTTCGATTCGATTTCGACACAACGATTGAATAAAACCGCGTATTTTTATCAAATACTTTTTTTATATTTTTTTCCCTTCGATAATAATCAGAATTTCGGTAAACGTTCTATATAAACCAAAATTTTCATTTCGACTATACGTTACATAAATCGAACCAAAGTGTATATTTCGGTACGGTTCATTTTTAGCGTCTCCAATAGACAGTGCGGATTTAGTTTTAAATTTCAATCAACCGGAAATTTTTGATTACTCGATTTGATTTCGAAACAACAATTGAATATACACAACAAAGTGTATATTTCGAGACGGTTTATTTTTATTACCACCAACAGACATGCGGATTCAGTTTTAGATTCCAGTCCACCGAAAATTTTCAATTTTGATTCGATTTCGACACAACAATTGAATAAAAGCGTGTAATTTTTTTATTTACCAAATGTGTAACTTTTCAATTCATTTTCTCCCCTTTTTTTTACGGCGGTTTCTTTTTCTCCCTCGGTAAAAACCGGAATTTTGGTTATATATAAACCGAATTTTTTTCGACTCTCCGCTATAGCCAGTGGATTAAAGGGATAGATTTTATAACATTGTTTTCCGATACATCATATTTTTGTTTATTTTGCAGGGAAAAACTCCTGATAGAGCTGGAAGAGAAGTGATTCAAAATATTCACGTCTCTAAGAAAGTGCTACATGTTGCAGAGAATGTGATATGTTTCGGTTGCTCTATTTGTCTTGTGCCTTGGACTATTACGGTTTAAGCTTATGCGATTTATTTCACGTTGGAGATCTATTTTTTGATATTATCGTTCGTAACGATTTATGTTGGGCCCGCCGTGCCTTGCACGGCTCACTTTCACTAGTATACTTAATAAGAAAGAAAGTGCTCAACATTTTGTCGACACTTGTTTTTTTTTTTCCAATGGTTCTTTTTTTTTTTTTTAACTGTTCATTGGCCCAGTCAAAAATATTTTTTACTGTTCATCGGCCTAGTCCAGAAATTTTTTTTTTATTTTTTTAGAAGAAGGTTTGAGTTAAATTGTTCCATTTTGGAGGACTCAATTATATCACCTTTTAATGTGCGAATATATGTAGTAAATGTATGACTATTTTCAAAATATAAGGTCACGACTTGTTGCCTACACGATCTTTGTATTATGCCCAAAAAAATTGTGTTTGACGTTTACATGAATTATGAATTTCTTAAAATAAATTCGTTTAATAGAAAAACATATCATTTGTACATGGAGATATGACTATTTTCAAGATATAAGGCCACGACATGTTGTCTATACGATCTTTATATCATGCTTAAAAATATTGTGTTTGACAATTACATGAAGTATTAAAATTCTTGAAATAAATATTTTTTGTAAAAAAACATATCGTTTATATAAAATATTAACTATCCTGAAAAAAAATTATTTCGGCCACAAATATTGTTAAACTGGCTATAGTGTATTGTTGATTTAATTTATATGGAAATTCGAATTGTGTATTTTACCATGGCCGTTAAAATTAGCCTAGATCTGAGAATACAAAAAAAGTGTTCAATAATGTCGAAAGGTGTCGATTTTGTGTCGTGGAGCGTGTCGTGTCGTGTTTTTGTTAGAACACGTGTTTTTGCAAATAATGTCGAAGATAGTTTCATTTTTTCGGTTAAAATAGATTTAAGTAGAAATTGAAAACAAAAATTCAACAAAGGTTTAAAAGTATCCATACGATGTTGGGAGGTGTTGAAGATGTGTCGATATTCATTTCATCACCGACACGCGTTCGGACATGCCATCGTAATGTATCGAGTTAATTAAATACAAACCGGGACAACGCTCGTGCGGATCACGATTGTTTATTTTTTTGTAGTTTTATAAATAAGCACAATGTGTTCAAATTGCCACCTAATTGCTCTTGGGATGACTCAATGTATTTATTAAAGCTAATCAACAGGCCACTCTTGTTTATATGTTTCATACATCTGGGAAGATTTGATTTACTGGGTTTTGGTAATTATCACCGGATTTCTAGTGAAGAGTGTCTTTTTTTGTCGTTTTTGTTTTTGCTTAGAATGAAATGAGGAATTGGCTTGGATAGCTTGAAGTCTGATCAATAAACGAAACGAGATGAGTCAAATTTTAGTCACTCTATCTTCTCCAAGTTTTACTTCTGCCATTAATCTCCAGGAGACGAATTCAACCATTTTGCGCTTTGATTTCAATTCCCCAGAGCAGTTGAAACAAATACATGCCCATTTAATCAAAACTGGTACTCCTCTCTCAGTTCTTCCTCTTTCCCATGTTGCATCTGTTTGTGCTTTTACTTCTAGCTTTGCTTATGCTCAGAGAATTTTTGAATGCGGAAACGTACCTGAAATTAATTTCTGGAATAGTTGTTTAAAGACTTTAGCAGAGAGTAGCTGTTCTTTTGATGCAATCTTGTTGTTCAATCAGCTGAGGGAATATGATGTACTCCCAGATTGTTTTACTTGTTCCTTTGTTTTAAAAGCTTGTATCAAATTGTTGGATCTTATACATGGTCGAATCGTTCATGTGTATATGGAAAAACTTGGTCTTCAATCAAATGTGTTTTTACAAAACATGATGGTTCATCTGTATGCGTCTTGTGGGGCATTGATTGATGCTCTGTTGTTGTTCGAGACTATGCCCGAAAAAGATGTGATTACATGGAATATAATGATTACTCAAATGGCAAAGAGCGGTGACATTAATAGAGCATACAATCTGTTTGTGCAAATGCCTGAGAGGAACGTAAGATCATGGACAACGATGGCTGCTGGTTTTGTGCAGCGTGGTGTTAGTAATATCATCCGCAGCGGAAGCGATTTATGGATCTAGATCTATAAATTACACGTAATAAAATAACTAAATCTACATCTACAAGGGGGTTGTAGAACATACCTCTTGGATCTCAAAATCCAAGTTGAAGAACCGCAATAGAAAGAACGAACAAGGTGTGAAGAGCACCACGATCTTCCGTACGTGTGATCCAAGCGACTCCCGGTGGAAGGAAATTCTCGACTCGAATCCTTCCGATATGCTACCCGGAAAAATCTCCAAGATTTTCCCTCAACTCACCCTTGGCCGAATTTTACACTTCTTCTCTCTAAGAGGAGAAGTCGAATTATGTGTTGTGTTATGAGGCTTGGGAGAACTCTCTTTATATAGGAGAGTAAAACTTAACCTCCAAGGATTTAATAATTAATACAAAATCAATTATAATAATCCCATTAAATAAAAGATAATCCCATAATATTCTAGAACAAATCTAGAATAATCTTTATCTTTATTTCTTACCATAAATATTTATCCAATAAATATTTTATGCACATGTCTTATTAATACACAAGAAAATAATTTCTTGTTCCAAAATAAGGCTTGGGGCGAAAATTCACTAATATTGACCTAGTCAATATCAATTTTGCCATTACACAATAATTGGGCCAAGATTATGGAAAATGTCTTTTCCACACATTTAATTATTTAGCCCAACTAATTTAATAGTCCACTAAACAATTAATTCACATATCGTTTTAATAAAGTCCAACAAGAACTAAATTAATATTATTAGGATTCGACGTCCGAGAATAGCTATGTTATATTAGAGGCACGTCGGGGATCATGGACTAATAATCGTGGCTCCGATAAATCAAATAAATAATTATCTTACGAATGTAATAATTATATTTGATAAATCAATCACAGAATATGCCACCATAATCCCGTGATCGCACTCCTCCGATTATGAGATTATATTTATCTCCTCACGAGAATGATAATAAGCGCCCATTGATATAATCATTACATATGGATTAATCCTCCATAGATCGCTCATTCATTCTAAATCGGGAAGTTACCGTTAACCCTTTTTAGAACCTCTTATCCTTATTTACCATTAACCCCTAGTGATCAATTAATTCATACAACTCACCTTTGGTAGCTAATCGGTGTAATATGAACTCCATGGATCGATCGGTTTCTAGGATTAACAAATAAGTGGAATCTGTTCTATCTACTTCCATAAATGGAAGGAATGGATTCCGTATCTGTGATAACACAGACTACTCACTCAATTCACTACAATGCCAAGATGGGGTAATTCAGACCACAAACTCAGTGTAATCATTAATCGTCAAGTCAAACCTCATACTGATTCAAGCAGTTGACTGTGATCACCTCAGGATTAAGATATATCCATAAATATGATCATCCATTGATTCGATAAGACTTCTCATTTACGGAATTATATCGTGAACTCCAATCAAATCGGTCCAAATTTCTATATGATATATCTATCATATATAAATGCCCCATTAGGTTCTCTTAACCGAAAGTCCGGACAAGACAATCACACCTATTGTGTTCTGGGCGCATTAATAGCACATTAAAGGAGAGACCCGATACTCTCGATTAACTTCACTATGGGCTAATTGTATTTTAAGTACATCTTCACTAACTCAATCCTCCCGTGTATATACCATACATCGAAAGTTAAGTGATTACATAAACGATATACTTTAGGTTTTTCAGTAGTGTAAATACTATTGTCACATCGGTGAATATGAGAATAATAAATATGAATAATAATATCATTTCATTTATTAAATAAAACAATTACAAAATTGTCTTTCGGGCATCACACCTAACAATCTCCCACTTGCACGAAAGCATGTGATTAATTGTTTTAGAGCACACCCTATTATTTAAAATACAACAAACTACATCTCCCACTTGCTCTAAAGCAATAGAGACCCATCCCGTATTCTAGTACCCATTAAGCATATCATAACCATTTCAGATTCCAAAAGTACACTCCGAGTATGCCGTCGTAGGATAGGTCAATGACTCGGGGAGTACCTACATCTAAATATCATGGGACTTAATGATTAGTCAGGTTGTCGGCTCGAGACGATCCGTAGAATCGAAACGTTACCGGTCCATCTAATCATGTGGTACTTTCCCAATATGCTTTTGTCCTCTAGTGATTTCGAAAATCCTTATAAGCTACCCCTTCATCGCTCGCACAATGATGTGGTATCGGCTTCCAAATCTAGAATCACTCGCAGATATGAAAGGAAATCCTTAAGCTATATCGCCTCTATAGCTACTACAAAAGCCGCTAATCACCCAACTAGTTAAAGTCGAGTTGGCGTTCTTTGGATTCCTCCAGGCAATAGCTTCAACACAAGAGTAAACATCGAGCCCGAGATCGACTTAACGATCATCCTCAACTGACTTAAAGTCAAAATCATTGTATCACACATATCCAAGTTCACACATGAATATGTCCGCATATTGTTCCTCGCTCTCTTCAAGATACTAAAGGACACACTAAACTTGCTTTGTTAACCGCCGAATCTAAGATTCGATCAAAGTTGACGCTCAATAACCTCGACCATCTCTTACTAGAAAGAGAATCTATCCCATTTCTCTTGATCCGAAGATTTGAGAGTCATTCCTGAGGCATAGGGTAGAACTTCCTCGTTGAATGTTGCATACACAGATGCATCATCTTAACCAATAAGATGGATGGGAAACCATTGACTGATTCTAATGAATTCGACCGAGTCAAACTCTTTAGAATGTTGTCCAAATCTCTATTGCAGAGAATTGTGGTATTGTCAGATTCTGACTTCAGATAACACACCCATGTTGATTCCAACTGGTGCAGTGTTATCCTTCACAAACACTAATGTATGTATATATATTCACTCTCTTGTACTAAAATTGATATCCGATCTACAAAAGACTTATCAATATTCTCGTCAAATCCATATATTGTAGAAATATATGACTTCTAGTGACCGAGAGGTTTGCTTTTTATCCACAAAGGACATAAGCCTTGATGGTCATCCCGTCATAAGTTCATAAGGCAATACCCTTTTGTTCGAATGAATCCAGACTCCGCTTGTTTGGCAAGAAAATCTCAGTGGAATCACCCCTATTATTTTCTCGCTTATGAACGAAATCATGCAATACTAAAGTGATAAGAGAGTTCAAGGTCCGATTAACTCTCTAGACCACTCAAGCTTTGCTCTGAAAGATAAACTTTCCTATTCATTCTACTCTTTTCCGTGTAGATCCAATTACTCCCATCTGGCCTGAGACGCTCAGTGGTTCTACAAAAGCATGAATGCAATTGGAGTACCGAACTCCATTCACAGGGTTATGGCTATTAAACCAACCTCTATTATCGTAATCTATAACGCTCACAAAAGAGCCATAGGTCATCAATCGATCCTCGACTATAAAGTCCGCAGAACCCGTGAATGGGTAATGGATAAACCATACTCCCACTACATTCGGGTGGATCAAATTCGATCTAGTTTAGTAGTATTTAGTGTTATCACCAACAACCGATGTTGGATGTGGTCCGATTTTAATCGAGTTAGTAACTACCTTGAGTAAACGCATTTCAAAGTTCATGGTTTTGTTGTTCATGGACTCTATCGAGAAAGGATGCAACAAGATAATCGTCCCTTCCCGATTTCAAGAATCCTATATCTAACCTTTATACTCAATAGCCTAAAAAGATATATCACGAATGGTCATTGACCGAACGGATGCCCGAAATTACTGGGCCTTACCTTCAAGCACCGTGTGCTAAATGCTTATATTTATGGAAGTGGGGTGAACCGAATCCACACCTTATCCGTAAATTCCAAAGCATATTCTAGGTAGACTTCTCGTCTTACATTTCAATGTAAATGTTATTTCGCTTCAATATCTTTATTGAGTTAAGCAAAGATATTGTAGCACATCTAAAACATATATAAGGCAATTTAATGGTTTCTCACTTAGTGAAAGCATTTCACTATGAGGCGGGCCGAGCATCATCCCCAGGACTATGTGATGGCCCATTTCGAGTATATAGATACTCTATCTCTCTGTTGGAAAACAGAGAAACCTCAAAATATTTTAGATAAACTTACCGGAGTGTTTGAATAGTTATCGACAAGAAGTCACTACTGAAGCTCCTACTAGCTTGTATCTTTCATCGAGACTCAAGGTCGTCATGAACAAGCTATGTTACTTCTTTATAACCATTATCCTTTCCCGATTGAAAAGAAACTTAGTCATTGAACCTTTGAGACAATATAACCAGACTGGGAGAAAAGGAATCACCCTGAGCCAGTCTTCAGGTCTTGTCTATTAGGGACTATGCACTAATTATGGAATATGAAGAAGCGTTTATCTAAATATAGAAACCAATTGCTTTTAATAGTTCTTAAGATGTGTTTTATATACATATTTCAGCAATTGTAAGTGGTTTTTGACTTTATCAAACAAAAGTCCGAGTCTTGGATTCATATTACAAATGGTATATTCACTTTCTATACGACAAACAAATTATCGAATAGAAGGTAAATCCTTTCGCTCCAACGAATCTTAAATGAAAATAATTTTTCCGCGATATCCAAGGATTGAATCCGAGATTCATTTCCTTATATCACTCCCACTATTCTAGCTAAAATTAATCGCCCGTTGTTTACTCCTTTAATCGTTAAATGCACCGCTACCTTGTTCTCGCCAAAGAACTTAGCTCGAGAAAATCGCCAAGGATTCATAGGTTGGTGATCCAAAATCACCGCCCTTATCCTATGATTTTCGATTAATTAATTTTTCGGTTCGACCTTAAAATTTTCTCGCTTTAGGTGACTAACACTTTTAGACATATTCTCCCATTCTTGACTTTCCGTGAATGGAAACAGTCTTGAACCAGCGGTTCGTTTGAGTAGACAATACTCTTGAACCATGGGATGTCTATTTCGAGTGTTACTCGTCTGGACTTCTCGGATTTTCGAATATTCCAGAAAACAACAAATCATATTAAAGCTCCCACTAGTTTAACGGTTCCAAATACCGTCTAACGAGCAATGCTTTATTTATGATCTTCCGATTTTTTCCGATTTAGAAAAAATCTCATAGTTCTAATATTTCCAGAAAAACAACAAATCATAGAACTCCCACTAGTTCATCGATTCCAAATATCGTCCAACTACGACATTTCATGACTTTCCGGTTTTTCAATTAGAACGGTTACGTGTGTAGTCAGTTACACTTTTCTAATGTTCTAGAAAAACAACAAAAAAATAAAGCTCCCACTAGTTCATCGATTCCAAATATCGTCCAACTAGTAACACTTCATGATTTTCCGATTTTTCAATTAGAAAATTTCTTGTGTAATTACTACACACTCAAAATTCACTAAAAGAATTTCAAAGTCCGAAATCACCTTTGATCAAACTAAGTTTGTCTTCCGTTTGACACGAATGGCACACTAGTGACATATCTATATGTCATTATTTTTTAAAAGGCTTAAGAGAAAATATCTCTTTCAAAATTAATTGCATTATCGATTAACTAGTTCAACGCCCTAGTTACTTTCACTTTTTTTTAAAGAAGTCAATACTAGTCAATTATAAATTTTTAAGCAATTTAGTAAGGGATAATGTTGTAAATAAAATGACATAAATTAATTCAAGTTTAACACTACTATATTATTTTATTTTAGGAATTGTAAACTAAAAATAAGTCTACTCTACCATTCCAAGGTTTTAACCTCGCATCTCAAAGTGCCGCCTTAGGGTAGGTCAAAGAGATGACGGTTAAATCGAGACAATCTCATCAATGAATAACTTGTGAGAATCGAACATCCCACGAGAATCGAACATCCCTTTATTCATTGATTACCTTCCCTTTTAGCCTAGATATTATCAAGAATACCCATGATGAGTGTGACCTACTATATCGGACTCTTAGGTACGCCCGAGTGTGCCGTCTCAGATAGGTCGGTGACCCGACGAGTACCCGTAAATCCTATCCTTTCGGAGACCAAGCCATGAATGTTGATAGGGGTGAACACCATCCTTAGGGGGACGAAATCAAAGCGCCGAGGCGCCACCCTTCTCTCACTTACTTGTATCTATAGTAGAGGCCGTGGGGTTGGTACTGTCGCCTCCCGCTCCCACTCAATATTTTGGAAGTGGTGGTGGGTTAACTAACCACGCCTTTTGATGTTAACATAAAAATACATCAAATCAAGGATTCGAATGGTGTCGATAACGTAGGCAAGCCTACCCCGCCCTATTCGTTGGAACATATGTGATGGCCGGACGAAGTCGGGTCAAGAGAGCCCCATTGAGATAGGAAGGAATCACCCCTCCGCTTGCCGGTGTAGCTTAGTCTTGCCGGACCCCCGTGCATACATCACACTAGGAGGGTTAAGTCGGTCGAGCCTAGCTCAGTTGACCACCCAACCTATAGGTGAACCGTTTTTATCCAAAATTTATTGTTCTTTTACCATCATTCAAACTCGTAGACACTACGAATTGAAAGCGTGATCTCGTTTGGGCTTTAAGGCGGTTCACCGAGAACACACACCGAAAGGCTTAACGATTTCATAACCCGTCCTCGGATCTTTAATTAGTTACTAAATTAATTAATTACCACGTATTAATTAAATTTCAACTAATTACGCGAGTTTGTATACATGCCTATTTTAATTACCAAAATTAAAATTCTACATGTATGCATGGAGTGGATTTATGATATGATGCATGTCATGGCATTTCCGATTTTATGTCTATTTTATGATCAAACACATAAAAAATAAATTGCGGAAAATTTAAACACCGAGATGGATTGTTGGTACCCCCGTATCTAATCTATCCTAGGAAAAGTAAAATTAAATCTATGTCTTCAAGTCTTGATCTTCGAAACTTGATCTTGACAACTTCCGGATTTCGAACCTTCGATCTTTACACGAACCACGAACGACGAGGTGAGGAGGCCGTAATATACCAATATATTTAAAATATATCTATATTAATAATTGTTTTAAAAAAACTTTTTTTTTTATTTTAAAACTTTAATGTTAAAGCTTCTCGGCAAAACAAAAAAAAAAATTAGGATATATATATATTTTTTTTCACGGCTGTTATGCAAATAATTTTTTTTTTTTTTTTTCAATTGGTCTTATGACCTAAGAACAAGTAAAAGTCAACTAAAAAAAATGTGGTTGCCGCCCCATACACAAAAAAAATTGCCGACGAGAAAAAAACAATTAAACAAATCGGCATCCTCCGGTTTTTACCTTTGGTTTCATCATCTTGATAATCTTTAACACCATGATCTTCGTCGTCTCGAGCCCGGAACATCAAAAATACAAAACAAAAGGTACTATCTTTTTACATAATTTTCGAATTCAACATAATTAAATTACAAGTCCTATGCTCAAGTGATACTAATCAAAAGAGCTACAAAATAGATCTACGGGTAAACAATACCAACCACAATCCATCTCTTCAACCAAGACATTCATAACATAAAAATTATATATATGCATCGGCCCCAAGAAAAAATATTTGGGACATAAAAAACTACATGTTTTCCACTCCTAGATCTAATATTTTATACGTATAAATATAGATCACATTGGCGACTGATACCACTGTTAGTAATATCATCCGCAGCGGAAGCGATTTATGGATCTAGATCTATAAATTACACGTAATAAAATAACTAGATCTACATCTACAAGGGGGTTGTAGAACATACCTCTTGGATCTCAAAATCCAAGTTGAAGAACCGCAATAGAAAGAACGAACAAGGTGTGAAGAGCACCACGATCTTCCGTACGTGTGATCCAAGCGACTCCCGGTGGAAGGAAATTCTCGACTCGAATCCTTCCGATATGCTACCCGGAAAAATCTCCAAGATTTTCCCTCAACTCACCCTTGGCCGAATTTTACACTTCTTCTCTCTAAGAGGAGAAGTCGAATTATGTGTTGTGTTATGAGGCTTGGGAGAACTCTCTTTATATAGGAGAGTAAAACTTAACCTCCAAGAATTTAATAATTAATACAAAATCAATTATAATAATCCCATTAAATAAAAGATAATCCATAATAATATTCTAGAACAAATCTAGAATAATCTTTATCTTTATTTCTTACCATAAATATTTATCCAATAAATATTTTATGCAGATCTTATTAATACACAAGAAAATAATTTCTTGTTCCAAAAATAAGGCTTGGGGCGAAAATTCACTAATATTGACCTAGTCAATATCAATTTTGCCATTACACAATAATTGGGCCAAGATTATGGAAAATGTCTTTTCCACACATTTAATTATTTAGCCCAACTAATTTAATAGTCCACTAAACAATTAATTCACATATCGTTTTAATAAAGTCCAACAAGAACTAAATTAATATTATTAGGATTCGACGTCCGAGAATAGCTATGTTATATTAGGAGGCACGTCGGGGACCATTGACTAATAATCGTGGCTTCGATAAATCAAATAAATAATTATCTTATGAACAGTAATAATTATATTTGATAAATCAATCACAGAATATGCCACCATAATCCCGTGATCGCACTCCTCCGATTATGAGATTATATTTATCTCCTCACGAGAATGATAATAAGCGCCCATTGATATAATCATTACATATAGATTAATCCTCCATAGATCGTTCATTCTAAATCGGGAAGTTACCGTTAACCCTTTTAGAACCTCTTATCCTTATTTACCATTAACCCCTAGTGATCAATTAATTCATACAACTCACTTTGGTAGCTAATCGGTGTAATATGAACTCCATGGATCGATCGTTTCTAGGATTAACAAATAAAGGAATCGTTTATCTACTTCCATAAATGGAAGGAATGGATTCCGTATTCGTGATAAACACGGACTACTCACTCAATTCGGTACAATGCCAAGATGGGGTAATTCGGACCACGACTCGGTGTAATCATTAACCGTCAAGTCAAACCTCATATCGATTCAAGCAGCTTGATCGTGATCACCTCAGATTAAGATATATCCATAAATATGATCATCCATTGATTCGATAAGACTTCTCGACACGGAATTATATCGTGAACTCCAATCAAATCGGTCCAAATTTCTATATGATATATCTATCATATATAAATGCCCCATTGGGTTCTCTTAACCGAAAGTCCGGACAAGACAATCACACCTATTGTGTTATGGGCGCATTAATAGCACATTAAAGGAGAGACCCGATACTCTCGATTAACTTCACTATGGGCTAATTGTATTTTAAGTACATCTTCACTAACTCAATCCTCCCGTGTATATACCATACACTGAGTTAAGTGATTACATAAACGATATACTTTAGGGTTTTCTGTAGTGTAAATACTATTGTCACATCGGTGAATATGAGAATAATAAATATGAATAATAATATCATTTCATTTATTAAATAAAACAATTACAAAAATTGTCTTTCGGGCATCACACCTAACACGTGGGATGCCCAAAAAAGCCATTAGCATTTTCATGGATATGGAAAAACAAGGGTTGAAAGCTAATGAGGTGATGGTTGTTGCTATTCTTGCTGCTTGTGCTGATTTAGGCGCAATTGATCTTGGACGGAGGCTACACGAGTACAGCAAAAGAAGCGGATTTGATAAAAACGTTCGTATTTGTAATACCCTAATCGATATGTACATCAAATGTGGTTGTTAAGAAGCTGCTCTTGCTGTTTTCCAAAACATGGATGATCGAACAATTTTCTCTTGGTCTGCCATGATCCAAGGGCTATCAATGCATGGTCAATCTGATGAAGCTTTACAACTTTTCTCTACTATGATTCAAACAGGAATGAAACCTAATGATGTTACTTTCATTGGACTCCTTCATGCTTGTAGCCATTTGGGCTTGGTTCAAAAAGGCCGAAACTTTTTCGCAATCATGAGCAAAGATTATGGAATTTCTCCTCGAATTGAGCATTATGGTTGTATGGTTGATTTGTTAAGCCGAGCAGGACGTCTACAAGAAGCCCATGATTTTATCAAGACCATGCCTTTAAAGCCAAATGCAGTTGTTTGGGGAGCTCTTCTTGGTGGGTGCAAGGTTCACAAGAATATTGAGCTTGCTGAAGAAGCCATAGCTCACCTCCAAGAATTAGACCCGTTTAATAACGGTTATTATGTGGTTTTGTCAAATATCTATGCAGAAGCAAAGCAATGGGAGAAAGCTGCAAAAGTAAGGAAGTTAATGGGAGATCAAGGGATAAAGAAGACACCTGGATGGAGTTCCATAACTTTAGACGGTGTGGTGCATGAGTTTGTGGCTGGTGACGAGAGCCATCCTCGAGCTGAAGAGATATTTAAAGGGTGGGAACTGCTTGTTCAGAAATTGAGGATGAAAGGTTATGTACCAAATACATCAGTGGTTCTCTTGGATGTGGTGAGAAGGAAAAGGAAAAGTTTCTCTACCGACACGGTGAAAAGTCGGGCGTTAGTCTTTGGGGTGATGAACACACCACATGGTGAAACAATTAGGATCATGAAGAATCTTCGTGTCTGTGAAGACTGTCATGCTGCGTTTAAACTCATTTCTCATATAGTTAATAGAGAGATAATCGTGCGTGATAGAAACATGTTTCATTGTTTCGAAAACGGTTCTTGTTCTTGTGGAGATTACTGGTAATTTTTATCATTAATATTGATGCTGTGAATCGAGTGATGTGCATCAGTGATTTAGTGCGTAAAGGACTGTTTGTACACATTTTCTTGCTGGAATTCATCACCAAGTCCAAGCCAAACAAGCTGAAATTTCTCCGAAGAAGGTAACTTTCTAACCTGGGTTGGGGCTATTTTGTATCGGGGATTGAATTTGTGAAGTGGTTTGTGTTTGTATTGATCAAATTGATTGCAAGGGTTCAATGTCATGTTTTTTGGGAGTTGTGTTTTTCTTTTCAATATATTAGGACTTGGATTATTTAGTAGAGTTGTTAAATTGTCACAACGAAATGTCTCATCGATCGACACAATGAGTATAGCAGATCGTAGCACAATATCACGGCGTTGTTGCAAATTATACATAACCTTTTAAAAAAACATTATTGCATTGATTCCTCCGACGGTTGTGCAATGCCATGTGATGCCCTACGTTGCAATGCCTCCGCATGATGTTTTTCAATACGCTTATGAAGCCATGTGACACTACTTGTGATGCATCCATTGAGTCACCTAGCATTGCCTCCCACACGATACTTTACGATGCCCACACAACGATGCTTTACGATGACACTATGATACCATCTTCTTCCAAACGGCTACCTAAACTTAATTGAAAAAATTATCGTAACCCACATCACTGTTAATATTCTTCTAGCTTCTACCATTTTCTCTCCTTGGTGACGCAATCCATATTAAAGTTGTCAAACATTGGGCACTTCTTTCTTTGTTTCACCTACCATATTAAAAGATAGATTTCCTTACTTTACGACCAAGGTTTTGGGATGAGACTCCTCCTTATATATGTGCTTGGGCTTAGATTTTCTACTTGGTATCAAAACCACCCATTTATTGTGCAAGTGTTGAGCTTCTTTATTGGCCTTATGGTTCCTTTATATGCCTTGTGTGCCATGTGACCAAGGTTCTTTATAGGCCCACACTTGAGGGAGTGTGTTAAAGATGTCCCACATTGGGCACTTGCTATTGTATCATCCACCATATTAAGAGATGAACTTTCCTTACCTCATAACCTAGGTTTTGGGGATGAAACTCCTCCTTTTATATTGGCTTGGACTTAGATTTTCTACACTCCAATGTAATAATAAACTTTTCCAAAGGTTTATGAACATGTTCTTTATGAAAGAGACAAAAAATTAGTGGATATAATATATGTCATAAAAACAACGATTTATAACAGTTTGTAAGATAAAATTATTACCTCATGAATCTATGTTTTTGTTGAAGTATGAAGATCTCATCTTAGTCCTACATTTGTGGTGTCATTAATGTACAGTATCCTGTTGTGTGTGTGTATTAGATTGGATAGTACAATCCTTAAAAAAAGATTGGATAGTACAAGTTAGTATATTAGATTTGATCATTATTAATATTCCTCTGTTCAATATACGTTGGATGATCAACATCAATGATAAGAAAATGATGCAGCTGCATTGTATCTTCTTCATCATCATATTTGCAAATTCTTTATTCTAACTTGGTATCAGGGCTATGGCAACTCAAGGAACATGATCACAAGCAATCGTCAGCTCCCATGGAGTTACTAGGAGCTCAGAAGGGTCAATTGTAGCATGATCGAGCTCTTCAACCTAGAATGAGGCTTCTTATGGAACCACCACTCAAACTGGAACTTTGATTCCTCGAATTGGGACCGTATTTCAAATTCCAACTCGACAACTCAAATGGTCCGATCTCCACTGATTTTTGAACCATGGGGTCGCCTTCTTCTTTTTCTCAACTCAGGTCTGATAGTTACTCTTCCATTTTCAGATATCCTGGCTATAATCTTTTTTCATCACCTACCACAACTCCTTTTCATGTCCATTTGAATCAGACCTGCACTGTGAAACTAACAAGATAAAATATCTATTATGGAAGTCCACAATGTTTGCTATTGTTACAGGTCATAAGTTAGATGATTATCTTCAGGGAACATAACCTAGACCCTATGCACTTCTAGGAACATTAAGTAATTAGGCTCTTGAAGAACAACTAGCAATGGATCAGCTGCCCATGGGATGTTTTTAATCCCCATAACTCAGCAAGCATTTGTTGAAGTCATTAGATGTACTAAATCTCATGGGGTTTGGGTCACAAATTAAAGTCTCTTAAACAATTGGCTTGGATGCTTGAATTGAAGAATGTTCTGACCAAAGATGATAAATACATCAAATCAATGGTTGATTACTATTGTTACATATGTAATACATATATTATACTAATTATAAAGTATAATATTATGCCTTTATTATTCTATTTTTTTCCTCCTTTAACATGGCCGCTTAATCTCTCCAACCACACTCCAATCACTAGCATGTTGCACTTATTAGCCACCCTTCTAGACATGTTTATCTTTGCATTTAATGCCTTGTCTCCTAGTTGTTTGTATTCTATTCTTTGTAATCTATTTATACCATGTAATTTTAGTCAATCAAATAAGATAATTCTTTTATTCTATCTTAGAAAACTACATGGTAGTAGAGAGCGATCTTGAAACACACTTTCAAGTGACCCTTCATCTTCTTTAAAAAAAAAACCAAATGGTCAAGTTACGAGAAGATTCTCGGAGTTACTTCCAAAGCCAAAACCAGTATCCTTCCTACTAATGGAAGTGATAATCCTAATATCCAGATCACTACCATAAGACTGAATGACTCCAACGATATTCAGTGGGCACAATCAGTCAAGATGTACGTGACAGGGAAGCGGAAACTGGGCTATCTAACTGGTTCTATTAAAGAACCTGATGCTGATGATGAAAAAGCATATGAGACATGGCTAGTAATATATAATATCTTCTTCCTATATTATAGAAAGGAAGGGTTTTAAACCCTTCCCTCCACGTGTCCAAGCAAATATTTTTTCGAGGGGAAATTTTTTGGGTATGATTGGGCTAACATATAGAGTCCAGCTTGCTGATTAAAAACTTATCTGGGCCTTTTTTATTCTCCAGCCCATTGCTCACATTATTGTCTAAGCCAGAATATTGTGTAAACCTACATTATTGTGTGAACAACTCCCTCTCTCTTACCCTACGTTCTGAGGCGACTGCTTCACTTTTGAAGAGTTGTTGAGGTAGTTCTTTGCAGAAGAGGGTAGGTCAGTGGGTGAGCTTTCCACGGTCATGGCGTCAGCTATACGAAAGAGAATGGGGGATTGCCACAGATGTTCAGTGGATTCGTTGATCTCAGTTGGTAAGTGTCTCTCCTCCCTGTTGATTTCGCCATTACCTGCCTCCCTACACTCTTCTTAAGCCACTGAATTTTTAGTTAATATAGTCTCGCCTTTTCACTCTTGTTTCCTGCGTAATTTGAGGGTTGGCTAGCCCCCAATAGTCGGTGTGAGTTCCTGAAAAAAAAAACCAGAAGGTAAATTGACTACAAATTCGTGATTAAGAACTTAGGTCATGCATGAATCCTATTGTGCATACAGTTTTCCCTGTAAGTAAGCTCAAATTAAACAACTGCATGCTCCATCTATTGCTTACCCTTTACTGGGCATCGTTAATTAGGTTTACTTTAGTGGCTTGCTGCCTGCGTGTGGTCTTATTTGTGGTATTATT
The DNA here is from genome assembly GCA_026214975.1 of Gentiana macrophylla. Lineage (NCBI taxonomy): Eukaryota > Viridiplantae > Streptophyta > Magnoliopsida > Gentianales > Gentianaceae > Gentiana > Gentiana macrophylla. The sequence continues at coordinate 44,483,833 of CM047811.1, read as the reverse complement.
CAAGTTACCTGCACTTTCTTGTTGCTTTGGCGTTGCTGTCTAAGATAAAGCTTCATCATTTCCCTCTCTTGTATGACTGAAATGTATTTAAAGTTGTGTTTCCGTTGAGTTAGAGCTTCGGGTTTCGGTTATTCTGTCAACGCTTTTTTTAAAGGCTTAATGTTCTGTTCTGGTTTTGCCAATTGCTTGCTGTGAATGTAGATGATATTTGGCTTATGTTTGACTGCTGTGAATATGTTGAGTCCATGTTTAGCTGCTGCATTCTTCTTTACATTCTGGATTTTGCTGCATCTGTTGTCCCTCTGTTCCTATGAAAGTTGTGTTTTGTAATACGAAGCATTCCATTCTTATAAAGTAAAGTTTCTCATGTGAGAAGCATTCCATGAGTACAAATAGCAAATCCATTCTTATAAAGTAAAGTTTCTCATGTGAGAAGCATTCCATGAGTACAAATAGCAGAAGCATTCATATGAGAAGCATCATAATAGCTTGCAATTTATTATGAATCAGCATGCTTTGGTTTACTTTATAATAAAAATTCAGCATACAGGTCTTATATGTGTACAACGCAGTCCTTTTTTAAAAATCCATGCTTCTGCCTCAGGTTATTTAAGTAACAGTTTTTTTTTGGCAGGCTGCTATTCTTTTTCTGCTTGTTCTTGAGCTTTTTCATGTGAATATAGATAGTGTTTGGCTTCTGTTTAGCTGCTGCCAATATGTTCAGCCCATGCTTAATTGTCAATATCTCGTTTTGCATCTATAAAATATTAAAATTCTCGTTTCTCATTCTCTGTCTTTGCTTCACTCTTCTTTGTGATTTCATTTTATTGCTTCATCAGTGTAAAATTTGGCCATGTGGTTGTATTGCATATGGATTTAACTGTAGGTATTCCAACTGTGGCACCGATATCATGAGATATTAATTGTAGACCTTTAAAGTAGTATTCAAGTTTTGTAATACTACTGGCTTATTCTTCAAATAGACCTTTAAAATAGTAGTAGAGCCCTAAGTCACATGATCTGGTTGGCTTGACCTAAAAGATAGGTTTGCATATATTGATATATATCAAGGGATGTGTCTCGATGATGCAATTTATAATGACCCGAGGTACAAACTACTTCCTTTATATACACTTTGATATAAAATTACTTGGTGTTGACAAAGCAAGAAAGTGACGTCCGTTGAAACTTATCATATAAAATGCCATATATTATTTGTGCATGTTGTACCAAGATTTTGTCTTTTTGGTTTTTTTTTTTTTTTTTTTTTTTTTTTTTTTTTTTGGTTTTTTTTCCGTTAGGCAGAACGACGTCGTATAATTTGGTACGGTAACATTTTTTGGTTAGGGAAAATGACGTCGTATGATTTGGTACGGTGTTATCACAGTAACATGTTTATCACTAGAGTTTTGATTTGGAGCATTCAATTCTATGATTCGTGTTTTGAAAATTTTAACTTGGTTGTCATGTAGTTTTTATTGGTTCTCTGAAACTCTGATCGTCTTTTTGTGCACGACGGTGCATTTCGATCTTGTCTAGGATTTAAATGTTTTTCTAAGCATTGAAGTATGTTCATATTTTTATTTTATTTTAATTAAAGTGAATTTATTACAGACATAAAAACTATAACCGATGTATAAATTAAAGTGAGGGCAAACCGTGCATCGCACGGTGCGCCTTTAAGCATGCATGTATGTTTTTTAGTTTCGATAGGTAATATTCTAAACTTATAGCATAACAATCGAGGGTCATATCGTGCGGAGCACGAAAACCCCACAAGTGTTTTTTTTTTTTTTTTTGGATAATGATTAGAGAAGGCAATATACTTTAATTAATTAAACATGCAAGATTATGATTAATTAAAAAAGACAAATAAAGACTACATTCTTTAGTGATCTATAATAATGGGGCTAATTAATGAGGGAAGCTTCATTGTAACTTAAGCCAGTAGTAAAAAGTTAATTTTTTTTTGAAACAATTAAAAATTCCTTGGAATTATCCATAGTCCATACCATATATATCATCCTCCTCCATATTGATGACTTTTGAACCAAAGGAACAAAGAAAGTGGAAAATATAGTAATAAAATTCTTGGAAAATGTCTTAGCTATAGCCGTATATATTTTGAAAAAAGAAAATACATACTCCCTCTGTTCCTATTTAACCGTACTGTACTTAGAGCCGTCCTTGTGTAATTGGAGGCCATAGGCCAAAAAAATTTAATGCCTTCGATTCTTTGAAAATAATAATATATCACGACTATTTTTTAGGTATACTATGTTGATGAGCTTTATAAAAAAAGATAATGGAATTTGATTAGACTTTGTTTCACTGAATTCGGCTATATATTTGGGTCTTATCGGTGCTTTAACTTGAGTAAAAAAATAAAAATTAACATAAAATACACTTCTATTATATGAAAACGTGAGCCCTAAAACTGCAAGTTTCGGTGGGGGGCCTTAGGCCGCGGCCTTGTTGTTGTTGGCCTGCCCCCAGGGAAGGCTCTGACCATAGTAGCTGTTAAAAATAAAAAAAATTATTTGCTGTATTTACATTTCCAAACCATTATTACTGTATATTTCTACGTTTACCCTTATTTTTTAAGGGATGAGAGATTAAAAACAATATTACGTTAATTATATTCAAAGTATGTTATTGTCATTTTGATGTTAAGTCAAAATATTAATCATTCTTATCTTTTGCAATTGCAACAGTTAAATATGAACGGAGGGAGTATACAGAAGATATATAGAAAATTAAAGAAATAAATTTATTATATTATTTCATAACATTCTAACATTTTTTTATAGAGAAATTCTAAAACTTTTCAAACGTTATCCCTCTCCTCCACTTCCTACTTTACTTATATAATAAACCTAGACATGGAAAAACATCAAAGCAGCTATTGAGTTAATTATAGTTAATTGTTGATGTTAATGGTTAATAATTTAATGTTATGTATACACATTACGTAGACTTTCGGTGTAAACCAGACTCTTTATCGGTACCTTTTGAATTCAATTGGGTCACTCGGGCAGAATATATGATAGGATGATGTTACCCATTATTTACGACTAATTGATCACGATTTCTCTGTATAATTACGGTATGTCTTTTGGATTTTTCTCTGTCAAATTATGTGAATTAATCATTCTCCTCCTCCTCCTCCTCCTAATAGTAATAAGAAGACAAGTGATCACCTTTGGTGACACTTGTTTTTTTTAATTGGTTAGCTTTTTTTTATTTTTTATTTTTACTATTTATGGCCCAGCTCAAAATATTTCTTTTATTATTCATGGCCCAGCCCAAAATAATATTTTCTTTTTAATTTTATATTTTTACTATTCATGGCCCAGTCCAGAATATTAATATTTTTTTTAAAAAAAAAAGGTTTGAGTTAAATTGTTTCATTTTTTAGGACTCAATTGTATCACCTTTTAATGCACGAATATATGTACCAAATGTATGATTATTTTCAAAATATAAGGCCACGACTTGTTGCCGACACGATCTTTGTATCATACCAAAAAAATTGTGTTGACGTTTACATGAAATCTTAAAAATCTCTTAAAATAAATTAATTTCATAAAAAAACATATCTTTTGTACACGGCGAATGACTATTTTCATGATATAAGGCCAATACATGTTATCAACACAATCTTTATATTATGCTTAAAAATATTTGGTTTGACGATTAAATGAAATATTAAAATTCTTGAAATGAATTTTTTTGTAAAAACATATCGCTTATATAAAATATTAAATATCCTAAAAAAATATTTCACCACAAATATTGTTAAACCTGGCTATAGTGTATTGTTGATTTAATTTCTATGGAAATTGAATTATATATTTTACCATGGCCGTTAAAATTAGCCTAGATCCGAGAATACAAAAAGGGTTGATGAGTGTTAAATGTGTCGGTTTTTTGTCGTGGAGTATTGATGATGTGTTAGATTTTAATTATTTTTAATTAATATTCATTTCATCAACCGACACTTGTTGGATATGGTGTCGGGTGTATCGGAACGTGTCGTGTCGTGTTTTTGGTAGAACACGTGTTTTTGCAAATAATGTCGAAGATAACTTCATTTTTTCGGTTAAAATAGATTTAAGTAGAAATTGGAAAAAAAAAAATCAATAGTGTCGAAAAATATCAATACGATGTCGGGATGTGTCGAAGATATGTCAGATATTAATTTAATCATCCAACACATGCGGACATGCCATCGTAATGTGTCAGAGTTAATTAAATACAAACCGGAGCAACGCTCGTGCGGAGCACGCTTGTCTACTTTCCTAGTACTTTTTTATTTAAACAAACGATCTTGTTTATTTATTGACAGGGAGGCCCCAAAACGTTAAACTGGATTCAAATACTCAAATAGAAGCCATTAGTCGGCTTTACAAAGTAGAAAATTAATCATCAATCTTTCACGCTAAATGTAGGTTCCTCGCCCTTCTAACAGCGTTGGAAAAGAAGATGTGGATCCAAGTGAGGGGCGTAGGATCTGAAAAGAAATCCATCCATTCATCTCTTAGTAATACAATCGTCCATATGTGACGAGGCCAATCACAGTTATGTAGGACATGTAGCATAGTTTACTTATCATGATTGCAAGTGGTGCGATCCGGAGAGACTGATATGTAGCGACAAAACAGATAAATCCTGAACAGATAAGGAATGGTGACTAAATTGCCATAGAAGAAACTTATACCGTGAGGACCTTTGATGCGCCAAATAGAAAGAAAAAATAAAATCCCCGATATGTCGCAAGTTGTTGTTTGGTCTTTAGGTGCATGTTGTATTTATTATCGATTGACATCAAAATCAATTTTTTTTCCAGAAAAAATATGCATTTACAACTATATAAATTATGCTTTGACTTAATAAGTAACGTAACTATACTTTTTTAAGATTTAAGTAACGTAACTATGCTTACTATCATATCATAATTTATTTAGATATTACTTAAAAAAACATTATTTAGATATTAACCATGGTTTTGGGTTGAACTACGTCGTTCTGATTCTCAGTTAGGAACAGCGAAAAACGCAACAAAATGACGTTCGTTTCATAGCCGCCTAACACAATTTGTACATGAGAGCTACTAATTGCCCCCCATCCCATCAACCCCCCATCACATCATCCTTGTTTTTTTTTTCTTTTTTCGTTCTTTTTTTTTTCTTTTTCTTTTTCTTTTTTTTTTCTTTTATTAAATTTAATAACAAATTTTTTTATATTTTTTTTAAAATTAATTTGTATTTTGTTGTTTTTATTTTATAATTGAAAATTTTATATAAATTTTTAACACATATTTTTTTTATATTATTATGTTATTAAAATTTAGTAAATAAAATCAATAAAACGAGTGTAATATTGATAGTCATATTCCGTAATTCATAACATTGATTCATTCAATTTATCATTCTTTGGTAGATCGTCATTTAGAAATGATTTTACAAATGATGTTCCTAATGGGGATAGTTGCCCAGTTGGAAACGATTCATCATTCTTTGGTAGTTTGTCATTTGGAAATGATTTTACAAATGATGTTCCTAGTACGGAGTGTTCGATAAAATTATTATATTCGGTCCGTTGAAATTTAAACGGATTCAACTAAATAATAAAAACAAATAAAATATTATATTAGGTCCTTTAAATTAATTTCTTAATACATTATTACATATTCAATATTAGGCTTGTTTGATAGGTATTATTTAATAGATTTCAAAAATATAAATTTTATTATAAAATAAATTATTAAATAAAAGTTATAATCATAATAAGTACACTTATATTCAATAAAAGTTATAATCCTCAATTCCCAACTTTCTTATCTTCAATCCTCAACTTCCCATCAAAGCCCATACGTATCCTATCATCTTCCCCAATTCCCAATTTCCCATCAAAGCCCATACTTATCCCATCCTCTTCCCCAATTCCCAATTTCCCATCAAGCCCATACGTATCCTATCCTCTTCCAATCCAATTCCCAACATCTCTTATCTTCAATCTCTTTATATATATATATATATATATATATATATATATATATATATATATATATATATATATATATATATGTGTGTGTGTGTGTGTGTGTGTATTATATCATCACTTTGACTACACCTTCTAACTTTCAAAGACATCTTCTAACTTTGAAAAAAATATCCTCAAGAGGAATTTTCGTATTTCATAATAGAAAATCATGGATCAAGACAATTTCTCATTTTCGGGTAGTTGGGCATTTGGAAACGATTTTACTTAATGATGTTCCTAGTGGGGAGAGCGCCCAGACACCATGAGCGTCTTAGTGGGGGAGAGCGCCCAAGATCATGAGCGTGATTACACGGCCGAATTTACCCACCGACCTGTGATAGTTATTGTTGTTGTTATTGTCCATGTTCGTTATTTGTTTTGATTTTTATTGTATAATATTGTGTTTATACATACTCATCTATTTTTGTATATATTTGAAAGTAGAGATGCTATGTTAGATAGGGTAATGGAGTGTTGGTAAGAAAAATGGTTTTGTGATTGTTATAGATAAATGTTGTAAAATGATCGGGGAAATGCCAAGATGTGTTCTTATTTGTGAAAGGGGAGGATTGTACAGACCTCCACCCTAAGGGCATACAATGCAAAGGGATACTGGAACGAAAAAATGTAATTGTCCATTTAAACTTCGTGGTGTAGCACAAACCCCAGACGGTGTGATATGGGGTTTGAAGGTTGTTAATGGTTCTCATAACCATGAACCAGCTGAGTGTTTTGAAGGACATGAGTATCCTTCAAGGTTGACTTCAACCCAGAAGCAATTAGTGCATGACATGGCCAACAAAGATCGCTCCTCAAGAAATACTTAGTGTTATGAAACAACAAGACCCGTCAATTACTACGGGAATCAGAAGTATATACAATGTGAAGGCAATGTACAAGAAAGAGCAATTAGGGGGTTTATCTGAAGTTGGATACCTCTTAAAATAATTAAATGATAAAAATTACGCATACGACATTTTGAAAAATGAACACACCAATGAGATCACAGATATTATTTGGGTTCATCCTACAAGCCTAGAGTTATCTGTCAATTTTTCGTCGGTGTTAATTATGGACGCCACGTACAAGATTAATGAGTATGGGTTACCGCTCTTAGAGGTTGTGGGTATCACATCCACAATGCTAACCTTTTCTATTATGTTTGCATATTTGAGTAATGAGAAAAAAGAGCGAATGACATGGCATTGTATACATTAAAGAGATGGATGGTAATGAAAGGAGCTGTGTTGCCATCAATGATTGTTTCAGATAGGGATCTAGCGCTTATTGATGCCATTGAAGAATGCTTTCCCTCCACACATCACATTCACTGTATTTGGCATATAAATCAGTGTGTAATGAAGAATTGCAAGTCTATGCTTGGTACGAGATGGGAAGAATTTTACAATGCATGGCAATCGATTATTCATTCATCGACACCGGAGACTTTGAATTTGAGGTGGAATGCCATGCTCAATGATTTTTCAAAATATGATCGTGCCATAAAGTACCTTTGGAATACGTGGTTATGTCCTTATAAGTAGAGATTTGTTAATGCATATGTAAACAATGTTATGCATCTCGATAGTCATTCAAGTCAAAGGTAACTTCCATATAACTTCTATTTATTCATTATATATACTACGCTAAATAACATTGTATGTCCCTTCCATATTTAACATGTTGTATTAATAAATTACAGGTGGAGTCGCGCATACGCGAGACTCAAAGGATATTTCGGGATACTTTGGCATCACTTTCAATGTCTTTCGTAAAATAGAAAAGATGTTGGACAATCAATTTGGGAGTATTAAAAGTCATTCCGTAAATCTCTCAACATTCCACGACATAAACATCTACACGATGACATTTACAGTGAAATCAGAGGTCGCATTTCATTAAATGCAATGCAATTAATTGGTAAGCAGATAGAACGTGCTGAAAAACTTCCACCTTACAAATGAGAGAATTGCAATTGTAAGATCAAATTGACACATGGATTGCCATGTGCTCACGATATTATCAGATCGTATCGTTTTATGGGCAAGCCAATTCCACAAAATGCTATCCACGTGCACTGGAGTAAGTTGTCCACGCAAGTCCCCAAGTGTACTGACGAGGGAGTACAACCTGATAAGACATCTAATCTTTTTGAAATATTAAATGAAATGGATCATTCTAGTCGTGATGCTATGATTGATAGGTTTATCGACATGTCAGATCCATCTCGTTGCACAGTTCGACCCCCATCATACAACATAGAACAAAAGGGTCGACCTAGAAGAAAAGATGAGCAGAACAACGACCGGAGACCTTTCTTCTCATTCTCCACTGCAGAAACAAGGGTTCCACATATTCCAAAATCACAAGGGAGAAATATGAGGGATCCCCTCATTCAAAATTTTCCTCTGCGGTATCAGCGTTATATTTCCCATTGTGTAGATGTCAAAGCCGATGGTCATTGTGGATTCAGAGTGATAGCTGCGCTACTCCATGGTTCTGAAGACCAATGGGCTCAGGTACGACTGAACCTTATGCAAGAGATGTTGCAAAACTGGGACATATATGATAATCTTTATTTTAATGAAGATTGGGCATCAATGATACCAAGAAGACTTGAATATTTCGAACCATCAGCACCAGAGTTATTCTGGTATGATGCCGCACCAATGAGGGTTGTTTTAGCTTTAGCGTACAATGTTGTAGTGCACACATTCGATTGGGAAGCTACGGCTTGTCATACTCAATTGCCGTTGAGGTCCCCGCCAGTTCCAGTTACCCCGACAACATATAGCTATCGGTCGTATTAATAGAAATCACTTTGTACAAGTTTTCTTGTACCCTAATTACCCTGTACCACCCATCCTGAAATGGAAATTATCAGGCGAATCAGACGGATGGGCTCATTATTATCAAGCACGTATTCATCTGTGGTACGATGTAATGCAGATGGATCCACCGGGACGACATTTCGGAGGAAATTTAGATTAATTATGTGTTTGTTTGTGTTTATTTCTATAAATGAGGTTTGATTTTTTAGTGTTCATTGAAACATATAGTTGGATTCGAAAAATTATTATATTCGGTCCGTTGAAATTTAAACGTATTAACTAAATAATATAAATAAATAAATTATTATATTAGGTTCGTTAACATAATTTTTTAATACATTATTAAATATTCAATATTAGGCTTGTTTGATAGATATTATTTAATAGATTTCAAAAATATAAATTTTATTATAAAATAAATTATTAAATAAAAGTTATCATCATAATAAAAATTTACATATAAAATTAAAAAAAATATATATTGGGGAGGGGTGATGTGATGGGGGCGATTAACACATTTCTTTGTACCTGCAGTTAAGGGGTTTTACTAATAGGGTTTTCGTTTTCCTTTGGGGAAATTTGTCGAACTCTTCGGAAATGTCACCAGATCCGAGGCTTCCTCACTACACTCCGGCAGCTCTCCTCTTCCATATCAAGCAACCATGGAATCCGCTGTTTCAGATCATTTAGTACCAGCGCTGGTATGATTCAACCGGAGCCTAATTCCAAACGTACAGGTACTATCGCTGTAAAGTGTGGAATGACCGCGTTGTGGGACAAATAGGGCGCTCGTATTCCCATTACCGTTCTCTGGATGGATGAAAATATTGTTTCCCAAGTGAAAACCTTCAACAAAGAAGGGATCTCTGCTCTTCAAATTGGATGTGGCCACAAAAAGGAAAAGCATCTTACCAAGCCAGAAGTGGGTCATTTTAGAGCTCAAGGTGTCCCTATGAAGAGGAAATTGAGGGAATTTCCCGTGACTCCTGACGCGTTGCTCCCTGTTGGTACCTTCATCAATGTTCGACACTTCCTTCCCCGGACAGTTCGTAGATGTTACCGGATCAGCAGAGGCAAAGGATTTTGTGTTCTTTAGTTTAGGCCTTTAGCTACTACCATTGTATCATTTCTTTTCGGTTTAGGAGTATGATGTTTTTTTTTCTTTTTTGTCTACTCAGTGGTGGCATGAAAAGACATGGCTTTAAAGGTGGGCCAAGATCTCATGGCGCATCTCTATCGTGATCAAGTATTGGATCTACATGTCAAAGGGATGATCCTGGAAAGGTTTGTTTTGATATTCCCTATCATTTCACTGCATTTCCTGTTGTACTCCATTTTTATGTGCTGAAGGTCCAGGACATTTATGGTGACTTATCCCAAATTTTGTGTTGGACTCGGATACACTATAGACCTTTAATGATCATCATAGAGTTGATTACGTTATTAGTTACTTTTAGCTTTAAGCATAATGAGAACCATGTAGAATCCATGTAATAATAGCCAAGTACGTCCCCAGGACAAGGCCTAGTGGTAAAGGGCTTGGGTGGAGGTTGGAGGTTCGAATCTCCTATGGGACGACTTCTTTCAAGTATCATGGTATAATGGCAGTCCTTGACTCTGAGCCACTAGGTTACTTGATTAACATCTCCACTCATTCCATGGGATAAGGGAGTGGGACCCTTTCGGTTAGGGTTTAACCGTTTTTTAATATTAGCCAAGTACTATTTTTATGTGTCCCTCAACTTACTTTTTATTGTTCCCAAGTCTCTCAGATTAGGATGAGTTTCCGTTGGATGAAATCTCTATTTTATGTTCTGGTAGATGAATTTGTCAATCTAAGAAAGTAGAAAAGTATCTGTTTCTCGAAGTTTTCTGGTGGACACCGTAAAGTTCTACGCCTTTTTATTTGTGTGCAGGTATTTAAAGGGAGAAAGATGCCTGGACGCATGGGTGGGAAGCAGAGAACGGTGAAAAATGTTTGGGTGTACAAAATAGACCCTGAAAGAAATTGGTTATGGGTCAAGGGCCAGGTAAATTGTTTTGTACTTCTTACCGAGTTTATTTCTGAGTTTTACCTATTTGATTTCTTGACCTTAAATGATGTTGCCACCACCTATTTGAATTGCACTATCATATCTCAATAATTAGCCTTGCTCCTTGAAACCATGCACAAGGCTTTTTTATATAAACATAATATCATCTTCCCACGCTTATGTGCGTGTGAGTTTCAGATGCCCCCCCCCCCCACCCCCCTTGTGGCTGTTTCCTCTCTGTTTTTATTCATATATTTGACTGTTATTGCCACTACGGAGATGTATATTTTATACCGTTATCAAAGACATTTACATTTTGCTTTCTTATTTTTTTATTTGCGTTCATTATATGGTGATGTGTTCTCATGTATTTGTTCCTTTCAGGTTCCAGGTGCTGAAGGAAACTTCGTGTTCATAAAGGATTCCGTTTTCAAGAGACTTGACATATCATTGCTTCCCTTTCCCACTTATTTTGCTCCTGAGGATGAAGATCCGAATAATTTGGAACCCTTGATTGCGGATCTTGGTGTGACAGATCCATTTATGGCTGCATACTAGCTTAATCCAACACGGTTGGTTTTATTGTTCCTGCAATGTGGTGGGGGGGGGGGGGGGGGGGGGGGGGGGGGGGGAAGTCATGTAATTTTGAAGAATAAGGATGATGTGGCAGTTAGAGTATCTTATTTTACATTATAATAGTGTTCAATCTTTTTTAATCCTTTGGCTATGTGTATTGAAGGGGAAACCTTGACCCAATGGTAAAAGCTGTCATCATATGCTTAGAACTAACACTATTCAAGTCGTGAAAATGGTCTCTCATAGAACGCATCGTAAGACCGTAAAAACCATATAGGGTTGTCACGAAAAAAAAGACATAATTGTCGGGTAATAGGGTACCTAGTGGGGTATTTATATATGATGATAATCATATAGGGTTGGATCGATTTGATTTGAGTTCTCGATATAATTCCGTGATCGAGAAGTCTTATCGAATCAAAAGATGGTCGTATATGGATTAATCTCAATCTCGATATGATCACTGCATAACTACTTAGATTTGGGTAGAGTTTGATGTGTTAGTAAGGATCACTTCGTAGTATGTGGTCCAACACTTCTCGTTGGTTCTATCCTAGGATGAGTAAGTAGTCTGTGCTATCGCAGATATGGAATTCATTCCTTCCCGAGGGAAGTAGACAAACAGTTCCCTTATTTGTTAACTCTAGAAATTGATCGATCGGCCGAGTTCATATTACATTAGTTATGAACTAATTGATCACTATGGGGTTAATGATAAATAAGGATAATATGTTTCGAGAAGGATTTACGAAAATATCCCAAATCGAAGTGAACAGTTTATGGAGGATTTAACCGTATGTAATGATTATATCAGTGGACGTTTTCGACTCATAAATTGAGTGTAAGTTATCTATATTCGATAGAGTTCAGTTTCGAGTTTATGGTGGTGTAATTCCGGAATTAATAGGTTGAATATAATTATTCTGCCTGATGAATAATTTTGTTCGATCAATTGTAGCTACCGAATATGGGTACATGGTCCCCGACGTGGCTCCCAAAATAGCATAATTAGTTTTCTCGTGCGTTTCACCTCAATTATAATTAAATAATTGGATTGACTATTTAATTTGATACGTGGATTAATTGTTTACTTGGACTAGATAATTAAATATACGGAAAAAGAAATTTTTCGTGGACTCGGCCCAAGGTGTAGAAAAATGTGTGTGGACCTTTTATTTATTAAAGATGGCACATTTTTGTTAATAATTAGAAATAAATTACTTTTCTTGGATAATTATTTAACATGTGATTAAATTATTTATGTATTAAATAATTTAAGGAAAAGAAAATATTTTGTACTACCCTAATTAATTTTGGAATATTTTATATTTATCTTTTTAAGGAAAAAGAATTATCATAATTGATTTTGTATTAATTATTTAATCATTGGGACTTAAGTTTTACTCTCATATATAAAAATGTTCTTCCAAGACTTTTGACACATTACAAATCACGCATATTTTGTAATCGGAGGCCATAGGCCAAAAAAATTTAATGCCTTCGATTCTGTGAAAAAAATAATATATCACGACGATTTTTTAGGTATACTATGTTGATGAGCTTTATAAAAAAGATAATGGAATTTGATTAGATTTTGTTTCATCTGAATTCGCTATATATTTGGGTCTTATCGGTGCTTTAACTTGAGTAAAAAATAAAAATTAACATAAAATACACTTCTATTACATGAAAACGTGAGCCCTAAAAGCGCAAGTTTCGTGGTGTCTTAGGTCATGCCTTGTTGGCCTCCGCCTCAGGACGGCTCGACCATAGTAGGTGTTAAAAATAAAAAAAAATTATTTGTCTTTGTATTTACATTTCCAAACCATTATTATCAGATATTTCTACGTTTACCCTTATTTTTAAGGGATGATAGATTGAAAACAATATTACGTTAATTATATTCAAAGTATGTTATTGTCATTTTGATGTTAAGTCAAAATATTAACCATTCTTATCTTTTTCAATTGCAACAGTTAAATATGAACGAAGGGAGTATATATAAGATTTTAGAAAATTAAAGAAATAAATTTACTATATTATTTCATAACATTCTAACATTTTTTTATAGAGAAATTCTAAAACTTTTCAAACGTTATCCCTCTCCTCCACTTCCTAATTTACTTATATAATAAACCTAGACATGGAAAAACATCAAAGCAGCTATTGAGTTAATTATAGTTAATTGTTGATGTTAATGGTTAATAATTTAATGTTATGTAGACACGTTACGTAGACTTTCGGTGTAAACCAAACCCTTTATCGGTACCTTTTGAATTCAATTGGGTCACTCGGGCAGAATATATGATAGGATCACTACAAGAAAACTTGTCTATTATAAGGGGAATTTAATAAGGGGTCAAAATCTGGTTATTAAAAGTACCTTTTAATAAGGGTTATGGAAAATGATGCAAATTTAATAAGGAACCATGAATTACCGTTATTGTTAATCACTTATCCCGTTATTATAATACACCTAAAATATTTCCCCTTATTAATAGGTACCAACATGAAAAATAAGGAACAAACCTTCTTTTTCCTTATTCCCAAATTTGTAACACCCCAAAATCGGTTGAACTATATCTCCCGCAAATCGGTTGCACTCGTGCTCGTTCTTCACTTTGTTAAGCAACAGTTCGATTCAGACGTTCACTGCTCATAGACTTCTCCGCCAAGCATTCGGCCTCTCCAAGCCTTCAATCGGCGGTTCAGCAGCTGCGTCGGCCACCAATCTCCGTATCTCACAGTCACAGGAAGCTGATAAACTCACGGCTCATCTGAGTCACCTCACACGTAGAGCTGTTAAACAAACCGAACGTTCAAGAACATGGCTCAAACTCAACTCGTTTAAGCTCGTTTGAACTCGTTCATTTATGCTATCGAGCCGAGCTCGAACATGTTTCCTGCTCGTTTACTAAACGAGCGAACACGAGCCTGTTCGTGAACGCTCGTTAATGTTCGCGAACTTATATTATATATAATATAAATAAATAAAGAATAAAACTAAAGAATATTACATTAAAACACAACTAAATAACCCTAACTAGGGTGTTAAATGAACCGAGCGTTCATGAACGAGGCTCGAACTCGACTCGCTTAAGCTCGCTCAAGCTCGCTTATTTTTGCTATTGAGTCGAGCTCTGAAAGGTGCTCTCCTACTCATTTAGTAAACGAGCTTACATTTAACATGTTACGTGAACACTCGTTAGTGTTCGTGAACATATATTATATATTATATAAATAATAAATATATAATAAATAACAAATATATTCCAAATTTCCAATATCCCCTTATATCCCCAAATTATTCAGCCGCATAATCTTCACCGCATCACATTTCTTTCAAGTTTCGATTCAGCCGAATATCAACCCTAGTCCCGCCGCCCGCCGCCTCGAGCTCTCCGCCTCTCCGCCTCTCGCCTCTCCCGAGTCTGCGCACCTACTGTGTATGATCTAAAGCTTCTCCATTAGCAATAATTCATGGATTCACGCTCTTTCTCTTCTTCACCCTCACTGTAGTTTGCTATAATCTTCTCAATTATATGGCTGACCGCCGACCGGGGTATATGTCCTGTATTTTGATTTGACCCGGCGGCTTGATTTCGTGAAAAAAAAATTAGGCGCTGAATACTAATTTTGATTATTTGCTGAATGCTAGCTTCTTATTGTTGATATTCTTTTGCTTGTTATTGGTATACATTGAGTGAATCATTGATAAACAGTTAGGGAATGAGAATCGGGGCTGTGGGTTAGGCTAATTTGTCGAGAATAAAGCAATTCACCTATTGCATTTCGGTATCTGGTAGGAAAAATTACTATTAATCACACATTTTGTTTCATCTTATTTTGATTGAACTTATAGTCTTGTTTTTAAAGGTTTCTCATCTTGTGAGGTCTTATGATAGGTAGGCCTCTGATTTTGTTTAATTTATTTGGACTTCAACTTAGTGACCTTTGTTGAGTATTTTGTGTTGATGTATTTCAAAATATAGTTAATTTGAGATAAATCTCATAATTACTCTACAATTAATTTTATCACTAATTGTGTTTGAAAATTATCTAGTCACATAGGTTAATCTTTTATATTATATATGTGACATGAGTGTGTATTACATAAGATATTCTATTATATCCTCTATCTAAGCTATTTTATTATACATCATATACCATTTATATATGGATTTATATATCTTAACATATTGACGGTTTGACTCTGTTTTTTCTCCATTGGACCATTTAATATAGAATCTTTCGTTAAACCAAAACATCGGCCCAGCTCTGTTAATTTTTGCATTGGGCTTTCCTTTTTACCCTTTGACCCGGCCCAGTCTATCTTTAACCTAGTCAACCGAGTTTTCATCTTAACCCTAAAGCTCAGCTCGTTCTCCCAAGTATAAAAGCCCCAAAACCCTAATTTCCTATTTGATCCGCCGCTTTCTCCTTTGTGCAAAAGAAAGACTCTCATCTCCCTCACCTCCTCTCAACCTCCGTCCCATTTCCATGGCAGCCGTCCATTTCCGGCCATAACATCATTCCTTTCTACTCGGATTTTATTCCCCTTCTCTTCCTCTTTCTTTTGCTACAACTTAATCAAAATTTTGTCAAGAAATTAGTAGTCTCTTCTTCTTCTCTGTCTGTCATCCTCCTGTCTTTCTCTCCTCTGTTAAACCGGCCAAAATCACGCCATTTAAAAGCGACCAAATATCAGTTTCATCAAGAAACATCATCTTCCTCGTTCATCTGTTCTTTGGTTCATCGTTGTTCGATTTTTGGATAAATCTTCCATCTTTATCAATTCGCTTCCTCTTCCTTTCAAGTCGAAGGAGCAATTTGATCTCAGTAAAGCGCTTTTTCTTTTGACTCCGATTATCAAATCCGAGTTCTCTAATCAATTTGAGGAAGATGGTTCAGATCGAAGATAAATCGGTTCTTTCTCATCAGACTGTCACTTCCTACTCTTGGTAAGGTCCAATTTGATCTTAGATTGGCTCAGGTATGATGTATTAAGTTTACTCCTCTTTATGCTTAAATCGATCTAAAACAAGGGGTTAGCTATTACATGTCCGATCTGTTGTTGTGTCGATTAAAATGTCTGTGTTTATTCTCTCGTGACCAGATCGATATATATGTGTTCTTCTACCGAGTAATTTTGTGGTAGATAGGCATTATCTGTCGAACATTTTTTTCATACTCTTGATTTGTTTTTAATGGTAAAATTCATATACACGGTTTGATGTGTTAAGAAAATGTTTACAATCTGTATTCATTGAATAAGTTGCTATGTGTCGTGTCTTCCAGTTTGTTGAATGCATGCGCGTACTGATGTGTTTGTTTATCTGATGGTGTTTGATTTTATGCTACGCAAGTTTGAACACTTCATATAAACAGCTCTTTGTTTTTGAGTCTTCTGCGTTTTTTATTTAAGTCTGTTCTCATTTTTAAGTAAAAAATGTTGATTAAAATAAAACCTGTTCTGTGTAATGATCTGTTTGATCATTGTCTGTTTAACATAATATGTGTCTCTGTGTTATCTTCCTGTTTTACACATTCTCACAAACTCACAGATCAATTTAATGTATATGAAATGTTCTCAAATTTACAGTCTCACACACCTCACAAATCTGCATGTTTTATTGTTTTAAATGTATCCTAAAATGTGTATAAAGGATTAATCTGTAAAACTGATGTTACGTGTGATATGTTATTTGTCACAGAAATGATGTCCTTATGTGCCTTAGGGGTGTAAACAAACTTATATCTATATTTGTGTTACACCAAAATAATATATACACAAAACCTCTTATGTCTGATATCTTATGTCTGATATCATAAGCTTTCCATTCTTTAGTTTATTAAATAAAAGAATTTATTTAATTATGTGTCTTAGTATTGTGTGTAATAAGCATTTATTGAAAGTTGTTTTAGCATGCTGTAATCATTAAATTATTTTGTCTTGGGCCCCAAAAGTCTCTTTTATAAACACCTTTAAGGTGAGCATGCTATAGAAATAAATATTCATCTCCCACTCACCAAGCCTTTATTGAAAGTTGTATTAGCATGTTGTAATCTTTAATATTGTGTCTTGGACACCCCAAAAGTATCTTAGTGGTACCTTTCGGCTAAGCATGCCTTAATATTTAATTTATTGTCTCGAGCTCCCCACCCACTCACCTTTGTAGGTGCACATCACCCACAATACTTTACAGATTGCACACTTTTCATGCATCATCACCCACACACCCCACGCGCTTATATATATCGAGACAAATTAAAAAAACCGATCAAACATTTTCTCTCTACAAACACACAGTCTTGTTTTTACGAGTTCTTGTTTCTTTGTCTGTTAAATACTTACATTTAAGTATTTAACTGAGTCTTCTTTTGCTGATTGATTAATACTTCCGTTTAAGTATTAATCAAAGGTCATGTGTGGGTTGCTTGTAGCTGAGCTAGGGATAAGACTTGGTTTTGGGTCGCTATTTCAGTGTCTCCGCTTTCTTTTCTGTTGCACCGTTCTCGATCTACACTTGAATCTTAGGCTCATTATCAAGAAGTTCACACATTTACTTTCGTTTTATTAAGTGCTTTTCAAACTGTATTTTTGAATAGGCTTAGTGTTTCGTTTAGTACCGAGGTTGTATATTTTTTCTGTTGTGTTTGGCTTTTAGAAATGAATCGTGGTTGAATCTTAGTGGATCGTGTCACTACCGTGGTTTAGATTCAATCACTACTGATTGTGATCTAAAAGCAAACAAGTCGTAAAACCGTTTCACATTGTACCCTTTTTTATTTTTCGCAAATTGGTCCGTAATAGTGTAGTAATATTAACTGTGATTACTTGCTACACCTAGTATAGATGAAAAACTAAAACTCGAATTTTCTTTGTGCTTAAGAAATTAGAAACACCTTAATTTGCATCTTTGAATCAGATCAAAGTTTGAACACGTTAATATCGAATCTAATTCAGTCCGTTCACAAGAAAATTAATCTATCTACATTGATTCTAGCTAGATCTTCCGCCTAGTTTATTTTCAATATTAGATTAATTATTTGAAACTCCAAAAAGGCTAATTAAATTTAAAAAGCCGTATTATCCTTTTCACCCTCCTCTAGGATATATATATTGCGCGTTTACGGTCCAACAACCTTCACATAAAGTTATAAAACCAGTGCTTTGCAAATTTGCAAATTTCTGGTTAAAGATGCTAGATTGGTTTTAGAGCGTTCTTATCAAACAATTATTGATGGGGTTTCATGTTTTCATTGCAAATTAGAATTGATCTTACACACTTCTAAACGAAAGCGTAAATGTAGAAGGAATTATAAGGTTATCTTGTTCTTTTGACTTTTATAGACACTTGATTGTGAGGAATTAACGTTGATAGACAAAAGCTAATCCTTGTATAGGTGCTAAATGGGTAGCAATGAAACTGAAAAAGAATGGACATCGTGTCGCTATGCTAAAGTGCTATCTCTTATTTATAAGTGCAGTTTTTAGTCGTCCTTGTTATTCACTCATGTTGGCATTGTACATTTATGTCTAGAACTTATATTTTCTGAGCTTTCTTTGTAAATGCTAAGCGGCTTTTCCTTTCTGATGAAATCTTAAGCTTCGCAAATTTTGTGCTTTCAGATAGTGCAAAGGCCTCTAGTCAGGCTAAGCAAGCGGCACCTGCAGCAGTAGATCAGAGGTTGTTTACCCGCATATAATACTTTGGAACTCAGCATTTACATCTATGATTTATTCTCCTTTAGCCTACCATGATTATTCCTTTTATTTTGGCTACACATAATAGTTAGGCTGTTCCGTGACTAATCATGCTAATGCTTTGTGCAGTTTGTACTGTTGAAGGTCATTGTGCTTACTAAGTTCTGAACTTTACGAACAAGCTTATCGCCGCTTAAGGTGAGTGTAGTTAGGGTACTCTACTGCAAAACCCCGTAGTTAGGGGACCTATTAAAAATCCCGTAGTTAGGGGTACTCTTTGCAAACCTCGTGAGTTGGGGATCTATTACAAATCCCCGTAGTTACGGGATCTACAACAAATCCCATTTTACTTGTTTATGGTAATAGTTACTCCATCCGTCCCATTTTATTTGTCCTGTTTGACTAGCATATTTAAAACTTTGAATCTCATTAAATGATCCAAAATTTTTACATTTATATTATTTAAGTAATACTTTATCATATGAAAAAATATTGAATCGATTAATGCGATTCAAAACATTAAATATGCTAGTCAAAATCTCCTTGAAAAGTCAAACATGACAAATAAAATAGGACGGATGGAGTAGTATAGAAAGGGGTGGCAAAAATCCCGTTTTTCCCGACCCGACCCGATTTCCGACCCGTTCCCGACCCGTATAATCCCGACCCGAATTGATCCCGACCCGAAAATTCGAGAATTTACCCAACCCGAATTAATACGGGAATGGGATCGGGTTCAAAACCCAGTCCCGTTACTCCCGTATAAATCCCGATCCCGACCCGAATTATTTATTTTTTTTATTTTTTTATTAATATTTATGTTTTCCAATATTCATTTCCATATTAATATGTTTTCCAATATTTATGTTTTAAATAAAGATCCCTTTCAGAAAATGAAAACTCTGTCCGTTCTCCTCTTTCCACTTTCTTCTAGGGTAAAAGACTAAAAGCTGTGGCCGCCCGCCGCCGTTCAGTGAAATCACATTCACCTCACCGCCGTTCACCCATTCTCTCATTTTTCTTCCTGTTCCAGCCACCAGTGTGTGTATTTCTTAGTGATTTGGATGGTTATTGGGTTTTTCTTCCCTTTGCTATTTGGGTTTTGGCGGGGGTTGTTGAATACTTGAATAGTTGAATCATTGAATGTTTGAAGGGCTTTCTTCAATTCTTGAATTTTTATGTTGCCTTTTATTTCATAGTCTTGAATCTCTTGATCTTGAATCACAAAAATGGCGGTCTCCATTTTTACGACCTCATCAGCTCCGGCTCACTTGCCTCTTTCCAATTCGCTTAACCCTCTAGAATCTATCTTTGTTGCATTGCACCATTGGATAGTTGTTGTTTGTACATTCATACAATAATAATTCCTCGGATTTGTGAGTGGAATATGAAGATGAAGCACTGATTTGTGCTTTAGGGAATTCTCATAGTAGGTAGAATTTGATGCTTTCTTTTGTAGAGCTCATAAAAGCTTCAATCTTTTGGTTGAATGTTGTTTCTTGTACTGAAGTTTGTGAAATGAGGCAATGAATAAATACCTTTACTTCAATGCAATGTTATTAGTTCATCATTAATACAAGTACTTGCAGGACATGTCATTAGGCTAACATAAACATGTAAAGAAAGGAATGTAAATGAGCTTAGGTTCTCAAAGTATTCTCAAAAGTTATCTATTTGTTGTATAAAACCTTCAGAAATTTTCAGCTCATGTTACAAGATTCAAACAAGCCAAAGTGGACCATTCTGAAAAGATGAAAGAATATTGTTGATCAAACTCTTGTGGTTGACTATGAATTACTATTATTGTAATTTTGTTTTCATTATGGTGTATGACTTTGAAAGTTTGCATTGTGAAGTATGTACTGTACTACTAGTGTGTGAAGTAGGAACTATGAAGTAAGAACTATTGTTTTAACTTTTAATTTTGGTGTATGACTATGAACTATGATCAAGTTATTATCGTCTTTTTTATGTAAAAACATGAATATATTTTAAGATCATACATTCGGGAAATTCATTCCCGATCTTCCGGGATCCTGAATATCCGGGATCCCGATTTACGGGATCCCGATTTTATCGGGTCCGGGTCCGGGATGAAAAATAGAATCCCGAATCGAATCGGGTCGGGATCGGAAAGGTGTGTTACGGGACGGGTCCCGACCCGATGCCACCTCTAAGAAAGTCCCATCTTGCCTGTTTTTTATACTAAAGCCTAACACTTCACTATAACCCCATCTTTAATTTAGCTCCCTGGTGAAAATATGAGTGCTTCAGTTAATAATATGTGTATAATAATCTGGCCAACGTCGTAAAATTCTCTAACAGATGAGTGAGATGCGATCATGGATGTATGATCAATGGCATCGACCACCTAGGAGTGGGTTGAAGATCGAGTACATTAACGGTGTAGATGTTTAAAGTAGTTCAATTTAAAGCTGTTTAAAGATGTTGATGTTGTGTTTTGCTGTTTAAAGCTCGATTGTTGTGTTTTGCTGTTTGATGATTTAGGCTAGAAGCCGGAGTTTGGGTTATTGTTCGTTGATTTTGGATTGAAATTGATTGTTATTTTAGGCTAGAAACTGGAGTTTAGGTTATAGTTTGTTGATTTTGGATTAAAAGGAATTGTTATTTTAGGCTAGAACCGGAGTTTGGGTTATAGTTTGTTGATTTTGGATTGAAATGGTTTACAAGTATGTGCTTATTGATAAGCATAACATACAAAAGGTCCTCAATGGGTCTTTGTTTCTACCCAAATGGAAAAATGGTATTGGGTGGTCTTTGTGATCAAAGACCATCGATTAGTTATTATGAGCGTCGAACTTTTGATCCCTGTGTTGAAAATTAAGGTTAATGTGTTGATGATTTTAGTGTAGAACTTTTGACCTGTGTTGAAAATTAAGGCTACAACTATTTCACATTATGACGGTTAGTGTAGTAGCAGCAACAGTGCATTTCCTTCTCATTATTCAATTCCAAATTCAACTTACAACCTTGATGCATTGTAAGTTATTAGCAGAAATCAAGCTTGGATAACCCTATCTTCCATTTTTTTCTTACAAAGGTTTTATCAGAAGGATTTACGAAAATATCCCAAATCGAAGTGAACAGTTTATGGAGGATTTAACCGTATGTAATGATTATATCAGTGGACGTTTTCGACTCATAAATTGAGTGTAAGTTATCTATATTCGATAGAGTTCAGTTTCGAGTTTATGGTGGTGTAATTCCGGAATTAATAGGTTGAATATAATTATTCTGCCTGATGAATAATTTTGTTCGATCAATTGTAGATACTGAATATGGGTCTATGGTCCCCGACGTGGCTCCCAAAATAGCATAATTAGTTTTCTCGTCGTTTCACCTCAATTATAATTAAATAATTGGATTGGACTATTTAATTTGATACGTGGATTAATTGTTTAGTTGGACTAGATAATTAAATATACGGAAAAAGAAATTTTTCGTGGACTCGGCCCAAGGTGTAGAAAAATGTGTGTGGACCTTTTATTTATTAAAGATGGCACATTTTTGTTAATAATTAGAAATAAATTACTTTTCTTGGATAATTATTTAACATGTGATTAAATTATTTATGTATTAAATAATTTAAGGAAAAGAAAATATTTTGTACTATCCTAATTAATTTTGGAATATTTTATATTTATCTTTTAAGGAAAAGAATTATCATAATTGATTTTGTATTAATTATTTAATCATTGGGACTTAAGTTTTACTCTCATATATAAAATGTTCTCCCAAGACTTTTGACACATTACAAATCACGCAAATTTTGTAATCGGAGGCCATAAGCCAAAAAAATTTAATGCCTTCGATTACGTGAAAAATAATATATCACGACGATTTTTAGGTATACTATGTTGATGAGCTTTATAAAAAAGATAATGGAATTTGATTATATTTTGTTTCTTTGAATTCGCTATATATTTGGGTCTTATCGGTGCTTTAACTTGAGTAAAAAAATAAAAATTAACATAAAATACACTTCTATTACATGAAAACGTGAGCCCTAAAACTGCAAGTTTCGGTGGTGTCTTAGGTCGTGGCCTTGTTGGCCTGCCCCCAGGGACGGCTCTGACCATAGTAGCTGTTAAAAAAAAAAAAAATATTTGCTGTATTTACATTTCCAAACCATTATTACTGTATATTTCTACGTTTACCCTTATTTTTTAAGGGAGGAGAGATTGAAAACAATATTACGTTAATTATATTCAAAGTATATTATTGTCATTTTGATGTTAAGTCAAAATATTAACCATTCTTATCTTTTCAATTGCAACATTTAAATATGAACGGAGGGAGTATACAGAAGATATATAGAAAATTAAAGAAATAAATTTACTATATTATTTCATAACATTCTAACATTTCTTTATAAAGAAATTCTAAAACTTTTCAAACGTTTTCCCTCTCCTCCACTTCCTAATTTACTTATATAATAAACCTAGACATGGAAAAACATCAAAGCAGCTATTGAGTTAATTATAGTTAATTGTTGATGTTAATGGTTAATAATTTAATGTTATGTATACACATTACGTAGACTTTCGGTGTAAACCAAACCCTTTATCGGTACCTTTTGAATTCAATTGGGTCACTCGGGCAGAATATATGATAGGATCACTACAAGAAAACTTGTCTATTATAAGGGGAATTTAATAAGGGGTCAAAATCTGGTTATTAAAAGTACCTTTTAATAAGGGCTATGGAAAATGATGCAAATTTAATAAGGAACCCTGAATTACCATTATTGTTAATCACTTATCCCGTTATTATAATACACCTAAAATATTTCCCCTTATTAATAGGTACCAACATGAAAAACAAGGAACAAACCTTCTTTTTCCTTATTCCCAAATTTGTAACACCTCAAAATCGGTTGAACCTATCTCTCCCCCAAATCGGTTGCACTCGTGCTCTGTTCTTCACAGTTAAGCAACGGTTCAGTTCAGACGTTCAGTCGTTCATAGACTTCTCCGCCCAGCATTCGGCCTCTCCAAGCCTTCAATCGGCGGTTCAAAGAATTGCGTCGGCCACCAATCTCCGTGATCTCACGATCACACAGAAGTCGATCAACTCACGGTTCATCCGAGTCACCCACACGTAGAAATTTGTTAAACAAACCGAACGTTCAAGAACATGGCTCAAACTCAACTCGTTTAAGCTCGTTTGAACTCGTTCATTTATGCTATCGAGCCGAGCTCGAACATGTTTCCTGCTCGTTTACTAAACGAGCGAACACGAGCCTGTTCGTGAACGCTCGTTAATGTTCGCGAACTTATATTATATATAATATAAATAAATAAAGAATAAAACTAAAGAATATTACATTAAAACACAACTAAATAACCCTAACTAGGGGTGTTAAATGAACCGAGCGTTCGTGAACGAGGCTCGAACTCGGCTCGTTTAAGCTCGTTCAAGCTCGTTTATTTTTGCTATTGAGTCGAGCTCGAGCAGGCTCTCCTACTCGTTTAGTAAACGAGCTTACACGAACATATTCGTGAACACTCGTTAGTGCTTGTGAACATATATTATATATTATATAAATAATAAATATATAATAAATAACAAATATATTCCAAATTTCCAATATCCCCTTATATCCCCAAATTATTCAGCCGCATAATCTTTCGCATCACATTTCTTTCAAGTTTGATTCGGCCGAATATCAACCCTAGTCCCCCGCGCCGCTCGCCTCTCGAGCTCTCCGCCTCGCCTCCGCCTCCCGAGTCTGCAGACTACTGTGTATGATCTAAAGCTTCTCCATTAGCAATAATTCATGGATTCACGCTCTTTCTCTTCTTCACCCATGATTGTAGTTTGCTATAATCTTCTCAATTATATGGCTGACCGCCGACCGGGTATATATCCTGTATTTTGATTTGACCCGCGGCTTGATTTCGTGTGAAAAAAAAATTAAGTTTGAATACTAATTTTGATTATTTCTTTGAATGCTAGCTTCTTATTGTTGATATTCTTTTGCTTGTTATTGGTATACATTGAGTGAGTCATTGATAAACAGTTAGGGAATGGGAATCGGGGCTGTGGGTTAGGCTAATTTGTTGAGAATAAAGCAATTCACCTATTGCATTTCGGTATATGGTAGGAAAAATTGCTATTAATCACACATTTTGTTTCAGTCTTATTTTGATTGAACTTATAGTCTTGTTTTTAAAGGTTTCTCATCTTGTGAGGTCTTATGATAGGTAGGCCTCTGATTTTGTTTAATTTATTTGGACTTCAACTTAGTGACCTTCACATAAAGTTATAAAACCAGTGCTTTGCAAATTTCTGGTTAAAGATGCTAGATTGGTTTTAGAGCGTTCTTATCAAACAATTATTGATGGGGTTTCATGTTTTCATGGAAAATTAGAATTGATCTTACACACTTCTAAGCGAGCAGAAATGTAGAAGGAATTATAAGGTTATCTTGTTCTTTTGAATTTTATAGACACTTGATTGTGAGGAATTAACGTTGATAGACAAAAGCTAATCCTTGTATAGGTGCTAAATGGGTAGCAATGAAACTGAAAAAGAATGGACATTGTGTCGCTATGCTAAAGTGCTATCTCTTATTTATAAGTGCAGTTTTTAGTCGTCCTTGTTATTCACTCATGTTGGCATTGTACATTTATGTCTAGAACTTATATTTTCTGAGCTTTCTTTGTAAATGCTAAGCGGCTTTTCCTTTTTGATGAAATCTTAAGCTTCGCAAATTTTGTGCTTTCAAGATAGTGCAAAGGCCTCTAGTCGAGACTAAGCAAGCGGCACTGCATTTGTAGATCGAGGTTGTTTACCCGCATATAATATACTTTGGAACTCAAAGATTTACATCAATGATTTATTCTCCTTTAGCCTACCATGATTATTCCTTTTATTTTGGCTACACATAATAGTTAGGCTGTTCCGTGACTAATCATGCTAATGCTTTGTGCAGTTTGTACTGTTGAAGGTCATTGTGCTTACTAAGTTCTGAACTTTACGAACAAGCTTATCGCCGCTTAAGGTGAGTGTAGTTAGGGGTACTACTGCAAACCCCGTAGTTAGGGGATCTATTACAAATCCCCGTAGTTAGGGGTACTACTGCAAACCCTGTAGTTAGGGGATCTATTACAAATCCCCGTAGTTACGGGATCTACAACAAATCCCATTTTACTTGTTTATGGTAATAGTTACTCCATCCGTCCCATTTTATTTGTCCTGTTTGACTAGCATATTTAAAACTTTGAATCTCATTAAATGATCCAAAATTTTTACATTTATATTATTTAAGTAATACTTTATCATATGAAAAAATATTGAATCGATTAATGCGATTCAAAACATTAAATATGCTAGTCAAAATCTCCTTGAAAAGTCAAACATGACAAATAAAATAGGACGGATGGAGTAGTATAGAAAGGGGTGGCAAAAATCCCGTTTTTCCCGACCCGACCCGATTTCCGACCCGTTCCCGACCCGTATAATCCCAACCCGAATTGATCCCGACCCGAAAATTCGAGAATTTACCCGACCCGAATTAATACGGGAATGGGATCGGGTTCAAAACCCAGTCCCGTTACTCCCGTATAAATCCCGATCCCGACCCGAATTTTTTATTTTTTTTATTTTTTTATTAATATTTATGTTTTCCAATATTCATTTCCATATTCATTTCCATATTAATATGTTTTCCAATATTTATGTTTTAAATAAAGATCCCTTTCAGAAAATGAAAACCTGTCCGTTCTCCTCTTTCCACTTTCTTCTAGGGTAAAAGACTAAAAGCTGTGGCCGCCCGCCGCCGTTCAGTGAAATCACATTCACCTCACCGCCGTTCAGTCCATTCTCTCTCATTTTTCTTCCAGTTCCAGCCTCCAGGTGTGTATTTCTTAGCTGATTTGGATGGTTATTGGGTTTTTCTTCCCTTTGCTATTTGGGTTTTGGCAGGGGTTGTTGAATACTTGAATAGTTGAATCATTGAATGTTTGAAGGGCTTTCTTCAATTCTTGAATTTTTATGTTGCCTTTTGTTTTATAGTCTTGAATCTCTTGATCTTGAATCACAAAAATGGCGGTCTCCATTTTTACGACCTCATCAGCTCCGGCTCACTTGCCTCTTTCCAATTCGCTTAACCCCTCTAGAATCTATGCTGTTGCATTCAGACCATTGGATAGTTGTTGTTTGTACATTCATACAATAATAATTCCTCGGATTTGTGAGTGGAATATGAAGATGAAGCACCTGATTTGTGCTTTAGGGAATTCTCATAGTAGGTAGAATTTGATGCTTTCTTTTTGTAGAGCTCATAAAAGCTTCAATCTTTTGGTTGAATGTTGTTTCTTGTACGAAGTTTGTGAAATGAGGCAATGAATAAATACCCTTTACTTCAATGCACTGTTATTAGTTCATCATTAATACAAGTACTTGCAGACATGTCATTAGGCTAACATAAACATGTAAAGAAAGGAATGTAAATGAGCTTAGGTTCTCAAAGTATTCTCAAAAGTTATCTATTTGTTGTATAAAACCTTCAGAAATTTTCAGCTCATGTTACAAGATTCAAACAAGCCAAAGTGGACCATTCTGAAAAGATGAAAGAATATTGTTGATCAAACTCTTGTGGTTGACTATGAATTACTATTATTGTAATTTTGTTTTCATTATGGTGTATGACTTTGAAAGTTTGCATTGTGAAGTATGTACTGTATTACTAGTGTGTGAAGTAGGAACTATGAAGTAAGAACTATTGTTTTAACTTTTAATTTTGGTGTATGACTATGAACTATGATCAAGTTATTATCGTCTTTTTTATGTAAAAACATGAATATATTTTAAGATCATACATTCGGGAAATTCATTCCCGATCTTCCGGGATCCTGAATATCCGGGATCCCGATTTTCGGGATCCCGAATTTATCGGGTCCGGGTCCGGGATGAAAAATAGAATCCCGAATCGAATCGGGTCGGGATCGGAAAGGTGTGTTACGGGACGGGTCCCGACCCGATGCCACCTCTAAGAAAGTCCCATCTTGCCTGTTTTTTATACTAAAGCCTAACACTTCACTATAACCCCATCTTTAATTTAGCTCCCTGGTGAAAATATGAGTGCTTCAGTTAATAATATGTGTATAATAATCTGCCAACGTCGTAAAATTCTCTAATGAGATGAGTGAGATGCGATCATGGATGTATGATCAATGGCATCGACCACCCAGGGAGTGGGTTGAAGATCGAGTACATTAACGGTGTAGATGTTTAAAGTAGTTCAATTTAAAGTGTTTAAAGATGTTGATGTTGTGTTTTGCTGTTTAAAGCTCGATTGTTGTGTTTTGCTGTTTGATGATTTAGGCTAGAAGCCGGAGTTTGGGTTATTGTTCGTTGATTTTGGATTGAAATTGATTGTTATTTTAGGCTAGAAACTGGAGTTTAGGTTATAGTTTGTTGATTTTGGATTAAAAGGAATTGTTATTTTAGGCTAGAACCGGAGTTTGGGTTATAGTTTGTTGATTTTGGATTGAAATGGTTTACAAGTATGTGCTTATTGATAAGCATAACATACAAAAGGTCCTCAATGGGTGCTGTTCCTACCCAAATGGAAAAATGGTATTGGGTGGTCTTTGTGATCAAAGACCATCGATTAGTTATTATGAGCGTCGAACTTTTGATCCTGTGTTGAAAATTAAGGTTAATGTGTTGATGATTTTAGTGTAGAACTTTTGACCCTGTGTTGAAAATTAAGGCTACAACTATTTCACATTATGACGGTTAGTGTAGTAGCAGCAACAGTGCATTTCCTTCTCATTATTCAATTCCAAATTCAACTTACAACCTTGATGCATTGTAAGTTATTAGCAGAAATCAAGCTTGGATAACCCTATCTTCCATTTTTTTCTTACAAAGGTTTTATCAGAAGGATTTACGAAAATATCCCAAATCGAAGTGAACAGTTTATGGAGGATTTAACCGTATGTAATGATTATATCAGTGGACGTTTTCGACTCATAAATTGAGTGTAAGTTATCTATATTCGATAGAGTTCGAGTTTGAGTTTATGGTGGTGTAATTCGAATTAATAGGTTGAATATAATTATTCGCTTTGATGAATAATTTTGTTCGATCAATTGTAGATATCTTGAATATGGGTACATGGTCCCCCCGACGTGGGCTCCCAAAATAGCATAATTATTTTTTTCGTCGTTTCACCTCAATTATAATTAAATAATTGGATTGGACTATTTAATTTGATACGTGGATTAATTGTTTAGTTGGACTAGATAATTAAATATACGGAAAAAGAAATTTTTCGAGGACTCGGCCCAAGGTGTAGAATAATGTGTGTGGACCTTTTATTTATTAAAGATGGCACATTTTTGTTAATAATTAGAAATAAATTACTTTTCTTGGATAATTATTTAACATGTGATTAAATTATTTATGTATTAAATAATTTAAGGAAAAGAAAATATTTTGTACTATCCTAATTAATTTTGGAATATTTTATATTTATCTTTTTAAGGAAAAAGAATTATCATAATTGATTTTGTATTAATTATTTAATCATTGGGACTTAAGTTTTACTCTCATATATAAAAATGTTCTCCCAAGACTTTTGACACATTACAAATCACGCATATTTTGTAATCGGAGGCCATAAGCCAAAAAAATTTAATGCCTTCGATTCTGTGAAAAAAATAATATATCACGACGATTTTTTAGGTATACTATGTTGATGAGCTTTATAAAAAAAGATAATGGAATTTGATTATATTTTGTTTCACTGAATTCGGCTATATATTTGGGTCTTATCGGTGCTTTAACTTGAGTAAAAAAATAAAAATTAACATAAAATACACTTCTATTACATGAAAACGTGAGCCCTAAAAGCGCAAGTTTGGTGGTGTCTTAGGTCGTGGCCTTGTTGGCCTGCCCCCAGGGACGGCTCGACCATAGTAGCTGTTAAAAATAAAAAAATATTTCTTTGTATTTACATTTCCAAACCATTATTACTGTATATTTCTACGTTTACCCTTATTTTTTAAGGGATGAGAGATTGAAAACAATATTACGTTAATTATATTCAAAGTATATTATTGTCATTTTGATGTTAAGTCAAAATATTAACCATTCTTATCTTTTTCAATTGCAACATTTGAATATGAACGGAGGGAGTATACAGAAGATATATAGAAAATTAAAGAAATAAATTTACTATATTATTTCATAACATTCTAACATTTTTTTATAGAGAAATTCTAAAACTTTTCAAACGTTATCCCTCTCCTCCACTTCCTAATTTACTTATATAATAAACCTAGACATGGAAAAACATCAAAGCAGCTATTGAGTTAATTATAGTTAATTGTTGATGTTAATGGTTAATAATTTAATGTTATGTATACACATTACGTAGACTTTCGGTGTAAACCAAACCCTTTATCGGTACCTTTTGAATTCAATTGGGTCACTCGGGCAGATTATATGATAGGATCACTACAAGAAAACTTGTCTATTATAAGGGGAATTTAATAAGGGGTCAAAATCTGGTTATTAAAAGTACCTTTTAATAAGGGCTATGGAAAATGATGCAAATTTAATAAGGAACCCTGAATTACCGTTATTGTTAATCACTTATCCCGTTATTATAATACACCTAAAATATTTCCCCTTATTAATAGGTACCAACATGAAAAACAAGGAACAAACCTTCTTTTTCCTTATTCCCAAATTTGTAACACCTCAAAATCGGTTGAACCTATCTCTCCCCCAAATCGGTTGCACTCGTGCTATGTTCTTCATAGTTAAGCAACGGTTTAGTTCAGACGTTCAGTCGTTCATAGACTTCTCCGCCCAGCATTCAGCCTCTCCAAGCCTTCAATCGGCGGTTCAGCAGCTGCGTCGGCCACCAATCTCCGTATCTCACAGTCACAGGAAGCTGATCAACTCACGGTTCATCTAAGTCACCTCACACGTAGAGCTGTTAAACAAACCGAACGTTCAAGAACATGGCTCAAACTCAACTCGTTTAAGCTCGTTTGAAATCGTTCATTTATGCTATCGAGCCGAGCTCGAACATGTTTCCTGCTCGTTTACTAAACGAGCGAACACGAGCCTGTTCGTGAACGCTCGTTAATGTTCGCGAACTTATATTATATATAATATAAATAAATAAAGAATAAAACTAAAGAATATTACATTAAAACACAACTAAATAACCCTAACTAGGGGTGTTAAATGAACCGAGCGTTCGCGAACGAGGCTCGAACTCGGCTCGTTTAAGCTCGTTCAAGCTCGTTTATTTTTGCTATTGAGTCGAACTCGAGCAGGCTCTCCTACTC
Source organism: Gentiana macrophylla (assembly GCA_026214975.1). Classification (NCBI taxonomy): domain Eukaryota; kingdom Viridiplantae; phylum Streptophyta; class Magnoliopsida; order Gentianales; family Gentianaceae; genus Gentiana; species Gentiana macrophylla. Next base: position 44,452,302 of record CM047811.1, on the reverse strand, counting down.
GTTTAGTAAACGAGCTTACACGAACATATTCGTGAACACTCGTTAGTGCTTGTGAACATATATTATATATTATATAAATAATAAATATATAATAAATAACAAATATATTCCAAATTTCCAATATCCCCTTATATCCCCAAATTATTCAGGCCGCATAATCTTCACCGCATCACATTTCTTTCAAGTTTCAGTTCAGCCGAATATCAACCCTAGTCCCCGCCGCCGCTCTGCCTCTGAGCTCTCCGCCTCTCCGCCTCTCGCCCTCTCCCGAGTCTGCAGCCTACAGGTATGATCTAAAGCTTCTCCATTAGCAATAATTCATGGATTCACGCTCTTTCTCTTCTTCACCCGCACTGTAGTTTGCTATAATCTTCTCAATTATATGGCTGACCGCCGACCGGGGTATATGTCCTGTATTTTGATTTGACCCGGCGGCTTGATTTCGTGAAAAAAAAAAGTTAGGCGCTGAATGCTAATTTTGATTATTTGCTGAATGCTAGCTTCTTATTGTTGATATTCTTTTGCTTGTTATTGGTATACATTGAGTGAGTCATTGATAAACAGTTAGGGAATGGGAATCGGGGCTGTGGGTTAGGCTAATTTGTCGAGAATAAAGCAATTCACCTATTGCATTTCGGTATCTGGTAGGAAAAATTGCTATTAATCACACATTTTGTTTCAGTCTTATTTTGATTGAACTTATAGTCTTGTTTTTAAAGGTTTCTCATCTTTTGAGGTCTTATGATAGGTAGGCCTCTGATTTTGTTTAATTTATTTGGACTTCAACTTAGTGACCTTCACATAAATTTATAAAACCAAATTGCTTTGCAAATTTCAGTTAAAGATGCTAGATTGGTTTTAGAGCGTTCTTATCAAAACAATTATTGATGGGGTTTCATGTTTTCATGGCAAATTAGAATTGATCTTACACACTTCTAAACGAGCAGAAATGTAGAAGGAATTATAAGGTTATCTTGTTCTTTTGACTTTTATAGACACTTGATTGTGAGGAATTAACGTTGATAGACAAAAGCTAATCCTTGTATAGGTGCTAAATGGGTAGCAATGAAACTGAAAAAGAATGGACATTGTGTCGCTATGCTAAAGTGCTATCTCTTATTTATAAGTGCAATTTTTAGTCGTCCTTGTTATTCACTCATGTTGGCATTGTACATTTATGTCTAGAACTTATATTTTCTGAGCTTTCTTTGTAAATGCTAAGCGGCTTTTCCTTTCTGATGAAATCTTAAGCTTCGCAAATTTTGTGCTTTCAGATAGTGCAAAGGCCTCTAGTCAGACTAAGCAAGCGGCACTGCAAATTGTAGATCGAGGTTGTTTACTCGCATATAATACTTGAACTCAAGATTTACATCTATGATTTATTCTCCTTTAGCCTACCATGATTATTCCTTTTATTTTGGCTACACATAATAGTTAGGTCGTTCGTGACTAATCATGCTAATGCTTTGTGCGCTTTGTACTTGTTGAAGGTCATTGTGCTTATTAAGTTCTTAACTTTACGAACAAGCTTATCGCCGCTTAAGGTGAGTGTAGTTAGGGTACTCATCAAAAACCCGTGAGTTAGGGGATCTATTACAAATCCCCGTAGTTAGGGGTACTACTGCAAACCCCGTAGTTAGGGGTACTACTGCAAACCCCGTAGTTAGGGGATCTATTACAAATCCCCGTAGTTACGGGATCTACAGCAAATCCCATTTTACTTGTTTATGGTAATAGTTACTCCATCCGTCCCATTTTATTTGTCCTGTTTAACTAGCATATTTAAAACTTTGAATCTCATTAAATGATCCAAAATTTTTACATTTATATTATTTAAGTAATACTTTATCATATGAAAAAATATTGAATCGATTAATGCGATTCAAAACATTAAATATGCTAGTCAAAATCTCTCTTGAAAAGTCAAACATGACAAATAAAATGGGACGGATGGAGTAGTATAGAAAGTCCCATCTTGCCTGTTTTTTATACTAAAGCCTAACACTTCACTATAACCCCATCTTTAATTTAGCTCCCTGGTGAAAATATGAGTGCTTCAGTTAATAATATGTGTATAATAATCGCCAACGTCAGAAAATTCTCTAACAGATGAGTGAGATGTGATCATGGATGTATGATCAATGGCATCGACCACCTAGGAGTGCGTTGAAGATCGAGTACATTAACGGTGTAGATGTTTAAAGTAGTTCAATTTAAAGCTGTTTAAAGATGTTGATGTTGTGTTTTGCTGTTTAAAGCTCGATTGTTGTGTTTTGCTGTTTGATGATTTAGGCTAGAAGCCGGAGTTTGGGTTATTGTTCGTTGATTTTGGATTGAAATTGATTGTTATTTTAGGCTAGAAACTGGAGTTTAGGTTATAGTTTGTTGATTTTGGATTAAAAGGAATTGTTATTTTAGGCTAGAAACCGGAGTTTGGGTTATAGTTTGTTGATTTTGGATTGAAATGGTTTACAAGTATGTGCTTATTGATAAGCATAACATACAAAAGGTCCTCAAAGGGTGTTGTTCCTACCCAAATGGAAAAATGGTACTGGGTGGTCTTTGTGATCAAAGGCCATCGGTTAGTTATTATGAGCGTCGAACTTTTGACCTCGTGTTGAAAATTAAGGTTAATGTGTTGATGATTTTAGTGTAGAACTTTTGACCCTGTGTTGAAAATTAAGGCTACAACTATTTCACATTATGACGGTTAGTGTAGTGAGAGAATAAAGTGCATTTCCTTCTCATTATTCAATTCCAAATTCAACTTACAACCTTGATGCATTGTAAGTTATTAGCAGAAATCAAGCTTGGATAACCCTATCTTCCATTTTTTTCTTACAAAGGTTTTATCTAATTTCAGAGGGTAGTGTCGAGCCCCTTGTATCTATTTCTCCTATTTTCTGATATTACATTATAGTCTTTCTTCACTAATTATTGATGGAAGTTTGACTTTATGTAAAGTATGTAAAGGTGGATGTTTGTATAGTAGTGTGAGTGTACATGTTCTTGAATGCAGTTGCTATTGGCAATTTGTTATTGAATCTGATTTTGCATTTTGTTATTGAATATTGATTAATGAGAGGAAAATAATCTATAATGAGGGATGTTTTTTTTTATCAAATCGTAATTTAATAAGGGGTAAATGAATCTACAATAAGGGTTATTTTCATCATTAAATCACGATTTGTAAAGGGTAACTTACCTTATAATAAGGGTTTAGATTGTTATTAAAAATGATTTTTAATAACAGGAAAATACCATTATTAATGTCCGATATTATTAATAACGGGATTGAGTTTCCCGTGATTGAATGAATACCTTTCCCAGCGGAGCCAGTAATAAGGGGGCCATAACAGGAAATTTCCCGTTATAAAAGGTTTTTATGAGGGGAAATGGACAATTAATGACGGGAAGTACCCTTATTAATAGCCGATTTTCTTGTAGTGGATGATGTTACCCATTATTTACGACTAATTGATCACGATTTCTCTGTATAATTACGGTATGTCTTTTGGATTTTTCTCCGTCAAATTATGTGAATTAATCCTTCTCCTCCTCCTCTTAATAGTAATAAGAAGACAAGTGATCACCTTTGGTGACACTTGTTTTTTTTAATTGGTTAGCTTTTTTTTTTTTTTTTTTTACTATTTATGGCCCAGCTCAAAATATTTTTTTTATTATTCATCGCCCAGCCCAAAATAATATTTTCTTTTTAATTTTATATTTTTACTGTTCATGGCCCAGTCCAGAATATTAATATTTTAAAAAAAAAAGGTTTGAGTTAAATTGTTTCATTTTTGAGGACTCAATTGTATCATCTTTTAATGCACGAATATATGTATCAAATGTATGATTATTTTCAAAATATAAGGTCACGACTTATTGCCGACACGATCTTTGTATCATACTAAAAAAATTGTGTTGACGTTTACATGAAATCTTAAAAATCTCTTAAAATAAATTAATTTCATAAAAAAACATATCTTTTGTACACGGCGAATGACTATTTTCATGATATAAGGCCACTTACACGTTGTCAACACAATCTTTATATTATGCTTAAAAATATTTGGTTTGACGATTACATGAAATATTAAAATTCTTGAAATGATTTTTTTTTGTAAAAACATATCGCTTATATAAAATATTAAATATCCTAAAAAAACTATTTCAGCCACAAATATTGTTAAACTGATTATAGTGTATTGTTGATTTAATTTTTATGGAAATTCGAATTATATATTTTACCATGGCCGTTAAAATTAGCCTAGATCTGAGAATACAAAAAGGGTTCAGAGTGTTTAAATGTGTCGATTTTTTTGTCGTGGAGTATTGACAGTGTGTTAGATTTTAATTATTTTTTTAATTAATATTCATTTCATCAACCGACACTTGTTGGATATGGCGTCGGGTGTATCGGAACGTGTCGTGTCGTGTTTTTGGTAGAACACGTGTTGTTGCAAATAATGTCGAAGATAGCTTCATTTTTTCGGTTAAAATAGATTTAAGTAGAAATTGGAAAAAAAAAATCAATAGTGTCGAAAAATATCAATACGATGTCGGGAGGTGTCGAAGATATGTCAGATATTATTTTAATCATCCAACACATGCAGACATGCCATCGTAATGTATCAGAGTTAATTAAATACAAACCGGAGCAACACTCGTGCGGAGCACGAGTGTCTACTTTCCAAGTATTTTTTTATTTAAACAAACGATCTTGTTTATTTATTGACAGGGATGCCCAAAAACGTTAAACTGGATTCAAATACTCAAATAGAAGTCAGTAGTCGGCTTTACAAAGTAGAAAATTAATCATCAATCTTTCACGCTAAACGTAGGTTCCTCGCCTCTCAACGGCGTTGGAAAAGAAGACGTGGATCCAAGTAAGGGGCGTAGGATCTGAAAAGAAATCCGTCCATTCGTCTCTTAGTAATACAATCGTCCATATGTGACGAGGCCAATCACAGTCACGTAGGACATGTAGCATAGTTTACTTATCATGATTGCAAGTGGTGCGATCCGGAGAGACTGATATGTAGCGACAAAACAGATAAATCCTGAACAGATAAGGAATGATGACTAAATTGCCATAGAAGAAACTTATACCGTGAGGACCTTTGATGCGCCAAATAGAAAGAAAAAATAAAATCCCCGATATGTCGCAAGTTGTTGTTTGGTCTTTAGGTGCATGTTGTATTTATTATCGATTGACATCAAAATCATTTTTTTTCCAGAAAAAATATGCATTTACAGCTATACAAATTATGCTTTGACTTAATAAGTAACGAACTATATACTTTTACTAATAGGGTTTTCGTTTTTTTGGGGAAATTTGTCGAACTCTTCAGAAATGTCACCAGATCCAGAGGCTTCCTCACTACACTCCGGCAGCTCTCCTCTTCCATATCAAGCAACCATGGAATCCGCTGTTTCAGATCATTTAGTACCAGCGCTGGTATGATTCAACCGGAGCTGCCTAAAGTGATGTCCCCTAATTCCAAACGTACAGGTACTATCGCTGTAAAGTGTGGAATGACCGCGTTAATGGGACAAATGGGGCGCCAGATTCCCATTACCGCTTCTCTCTGGATGGATGAAAATATTGTTTCCCAAGTGAAAACCTTCAACAAAAGAAGGGATATCTGCTCTTCAAATTGGATGTGGCCACAAAAAGGAAAAGCATCTTACCAAGCCAGAAGTGGGTCATTTTAGAGCTCAAGGTGTCCCTGTTGGTCCCTTGAAAAGGCTTTGGTTAAGTTTAGAGGGGGGTGAATAAACTTAACACTTAAAACTTTGGAGTTAACAAATTCTGCAATTTCAGATCTCACGATACTTCAGAGTTCTGTTGAGACTTCGATGAGTCTCACGATAAATGTGAGTTCATCGAGTTGAGTTTGCTGAATTTGTGCAGCGGAATTATATCAAAATTAAACCTTTATACTTGTTGTTAAAAGTGATACTAAGTATTAGATACTCAGTAGTGCAAGTGTGTGATTTCAGTTGCTAGATTCAGTAGTCTGATGTATAAGATAAACTAAGTGCAGAAAGTGAATGCAGAAAGTAAATAGCCAGATTTTATAGTGGTTCCATGTGATGTAATTCTGTCAGTTCACTCTTCTCCTGTGATGTTGGAGGAAATTCACTAGAGATCTTTGATGCAGCCTTTTACAAAGATTCCTAAGTTGTTTGTCCTTCACCAATAACTATGGCTTCACAAACTAAAATCGGGAACGGTAGGATTGTCGCCCCTGAGTCTTCCACCTGGTCCTTGAAGGGTAGGATTGCCTCTTCACCACCTCTACCACAAACAACGAGCTTTCACACCCAAATGATGCTTCACTGTCTTCAAGAGTTCATTATAAAATAAAGATTGAATCAAATAAATGATTCAATGCAAAGAGCTTGATTATGATGATGTAATCAAGACTTGTAGCCTCCAAGTGTGTAATCTTGATGCGGCTTGAATACGTAATACACTTGAAGAAATTTACTAGATCAAGAACCTTATGCTCAAGAAGTTCAAACAGGTGTCTTTCAAATTTTCAAGAATATCACTTAAAGTTTATCCAAAATTCATCATCTTTTTCTGAGTTGAAAGTCTTCTATTTATAGGCAAGAATGCATGTGACTTGTATTTGAATTTCAAATGTAACCGTTCCTTGTTTTTGTCCCATCTGATTTGCATTCTTTCACTATTCATAGGACTGACAATGTCAGAATTCCTTTTTGACAGTGCAGTCTGTCCACCCCTTTGACTTGTATCCAATGGATAAAAATGTGAATCATCCCAACGTCTTTTTAATCTCAACCTTTGATTTTGTTGATAAGTCAGAGGTAGTTGGTTGTCCTTATCCATGTAATCTACCAAAAATAATCTTGAATTAATCGAGGTATATATCAGCAGATTCATCAGTCTGCTGAGGTTTCAATCAGTCTGCTGATCATGACATTTTTGTGTATAAAATATAATGCAGCTGATTACTTTTATCTAACTTTTATTTGTGAAGTTAGATTACATCATTAAAAATAACTAAGTTCCAAACATCATCCAACTTATGGAACTTAGACCTTTCTACATTAAGGTATATGTAATCGCTTTAGGTCATCACTGACTTGCCTAAATTTCGATTCCATATCCTTGACTTTAAATACTAAGTTTGATCCCTTAGCCTTCATTTACTCGAGTTTGAACCTCACTCTTCGTCTTCAAAGAGGTTCAACACTAGTCAACTGACCTATCTACCCTACTGACCTAGACCAGTCTGCTGATATCAATCAGCAGCCCTTTACAGTGCTTGTTTGATCAAACCTATTTATGAATCAAACTCTAATAAACCTATACATTTGATCTAAACATCTTTTGCCTTTGCACTATAATGCCTAGTATGACACTCATCATCAAAACTAAGAAATAAGTCCAACAATTTCCCCCTTTTTGGTGATGATGCCACTACCCTCACCTAATCAACAAAGCAAAAAGATAAAACACAAGAATAGAACAGGTAATCATCTTTCATTAAAATCATTTGAACAAGGCTATTACAAACTAGATACAGCAAAGATAAAGAATGATAAGTATGCTGATCTATAGTCTCTTCTCTCTTTCTTGTCTAGCTTTCTCAGCTTGTTCTTGATAGGCTCTGATTTGTTCTATCATGTCCCTCATCCATTAATTTTCAATCAGTGTAAAATCAATGTAGGGATTGACTTGCTTCCACTGGGCCCATGCTTCAGCAGATAAGATTGATGTCATTCACTCGAATCCAAACTTCATGTACAGTTCCTTGAATTCATCAAGTGAGTCCTTTGCTTTTGTGATAGGTAAGGTCCTATCACCTCTCGCCACTTCTTCCACCTCTACCACCTCTCGTTGCTCGCCTTTAAGGCTCGACTCTTGCTTCCCAAAATTTCAATCCCAAGAAAGAGTTTAGGCCTTCATGAAAACCCATGTCATGATAAGGTCTTCTTCTGTTATAGTATTCTTTCTTGTATTGTCTCGTAAGATCATCAAGAAGTTGAACTCGCCAGTGCAAAGTTGCTCGAAAGCATTGGTTTCATCATCCATCTCTTTCAGGCAAAGAGTCTTGCAGCCTCCTTTGTCGCAACTGATTGGCCCTCTTCCCCTTAGTGACATCATCAACAAACGGGAGATAAGGCCATGAATACTCTCCCGTGAGATAACCACTCTATGCAGCTTGACCTTCCATAGCTCCAAATCTTGTATCAAGTGAAGTTATCCTTGATTGCAAGGTCTCTCCATCTGCTGATCCTTTCACCGCTTTGGGATCAGCATAGCAGTTGTTGTGCAAAGAAGAGAGCTCAATGAGGTTCAGGTGTTGCAGCAAGGTTGTCAAGTTTCGATGGATAGAAATAAGTTGATCTTTTCGTAAATTTATCTTTTGCAAGATTTCCAACCTTGATGCCCCTCACATCTAGTATCGATCATTCACAAGATTTTGAGTAGATGTGAAGTTTGAAGCAATCGTGGGCGCTTGATTGTCCTGCTCTCATTTACCATCTTCATCGCTTCTTCAAATCTTTCTTCCTGTCTCTGTCGGCTTGTGTCCTTAATCGTTGCATATCATGCCTTACAAATTCCTTAACTCATTTAACACTTCAACTAGCACTTCACTGGTCATCCTTCCACTAAAGTGGCTTCATCAAGAGCTCCTCAACATTGTACTGCGTGGCTCTCGATTGCTTATCACCATTGCCCAACTCCTATCCAATCCAGCAGGGTTAGGTCCTTCATATTCCTCCAGGATAGGATCAATGGCAGGTTCCTCAAAAACAGGTACAAATGCCTGAGGGGGATTAACATCAATATCTTCTTCTTCAGGCATCTGAAACTCCTCATCACTGAAGTCAAAGTCAAGCAGCTGCTCATCCTCATTAACAAAGCAAATCACGACCAACTTTTCCTTCAAAGTGGTCTTCCCACCAAGAGCTCCACTACAAAGACCTCATCAACAACAAGTGGTTTCCTCCAAACCCAAATCAGTTCCAACCTTTGTCCAGTGTCGTTTGAAACTCAGCAAATTGCACCTCATGTTCCAACCTTTGTCCAGTGCCGCTTTGTACCCCAAAGAACTCTGCACTCTCCTCTTCAATTCCTTGTGGATTGAAAAAGCCTCATTATCCACTTGGAATCCTTCCGCATGACCAATCTTGTGCAGGATGATGGCAGATTTAGTAAGAGTGCCTCAAAGTCAAATCCATCTCGATACTCAATGGATTCCTCTCGAATCGACACTAGGTTCAATGAGATCAATAACCTTCTCTCCATCCAAATCCTCACTGCTCGCCTTCGCCAGCCAGAGGCTCTATAACATTGAATGTAGAAGATTCATTAGCTAGCCTACCAGTACTCAGAGTAATGCCTTCATTGATCAGTGCCTCCAGATCATCCATGGTAAGATCCTGTAGATCCTCATCCATCTCTCCAGTCTGCTGGCCCTCAGCAGACTTACCAGTCTCAGCAGCTTCTTGACCAGTGGCTTCAATTGATGTCTCTCTAGCCACTCCACTGGTCTCCCCAGGAAACATAGGGGTATTGATGACGGAAAAATTCACCGTTATTTTTATAACTTTTCAACCCGTTTCTGATATCATTTCGAGTATTTTTATATCAGTTCGAGTCATTAATTCCTATGTTTCATCTAAATATGTTAGTAGTAGTTATTATATAAAATATCGTATTTTTAGCGTGTTTTTATAGTTTTTGTACCGGTTTAGTAACCGGTGTGTCGTGTCGGATTTACGTTTGGTATTTTGGGGGTTCATTGCAGGATCATAAGTGGACCAAAATCCTACGTAACGACATGTTTTGAGCCTTAAAGGAGGTATGTTAAGGTTAGAAGAAGGTGCCACAAGCTTACGAGTTCAAACGGAGCAAATTTTTCCTAAGTACTTAAACCGTAATTTATTTTCGATGGAGATTTGACCCAGCTTAGAGGCATTTTCAGGGGATGACTTCTTAATGAAAGTTGTAGATCTTCACATAAGCTTTCCAACGCACTTTGAATCACGTCAATTGGAGGTCTACAACTCAAATAGTGGTCAAGTGACTAATCAATTCGGATTAGTAAATCTCAAATATCTTCGTAATACTGAATGGCTCATCAAAACGACATTTTCTGAAGAAGTTTCCTTCATAAAAGTTGTGTATCTTCAAGAAATATTTCCAATGGATTTTGAATCAAGTCAATCGGACTTTTACAACTCAAATGGGAGTCAAGTGGCTAATTGATTCAATTTCGTAAAAAATGTCGAAAAACATTCGGAGGAACACGAGGTACTCAAGAAGACGTTTTCTCGAGGAAGAGTCCTTCATGAAAGTTGTAGAGTTTCTGATACCGTAATTTTGGCATTTCGCTTGCAATTTTGGAGGTCTACAACTCAAGATATGAATTTTAGAAGTTTTATTCCAAAATATATAATTTTATCCGAAAAATATAAATTAGGGGATGAATGTCATCATTACGACCGCCTAGACCGCCCCTACCCGGTCTAGACGGCCCTGGAACTTTGCCTATATAAGGAAGCATTCGGAGAGCAACAGGGTGTACCATTTATATATATATACACCATATATATATATATATATATATCTATCTTTCTTATTTTCTTTAGTTTTTTAGGTTGTAAATAAGGCCTTATGCCGAAATAAATTTAGTAATATTAGTATCGTTGTAATGCTCGGGGAATTATCAGAAGTTCGGTGTTGCTGAAATAGTTGTAATATCAAGCTTTTGATATCGCCGTTATAATAGTAAGCTTGTTTTTCGTTTTTTTTTTCATTGTTGTTTCTTTCATTTTTGTTTCTTTTATTCTCGTTATATATATATATATATATATATATATATATATATATATATATATATATATATATATATATATATATATATAGTATCCATAGTAGTATCCGTATAAAGGAGAATCTGACAAATGATTGGATTTGGTTTTAATTTGGTTTTAATAGAATTCGCCATAATTGATGTAGGCTATTATGTAAAATTTCCCGCCATTTTAATCCATGACATGTTGATGTAATCCGCTTATATGGGTAGCTAAATATATACATAGCCGAATTATGTGAAAACGGGTAAAATTGACCCTCGGGAGACGAGATGGGAGTTGTGTGCGCAGAATTAAACGCTCAGATGATAAACTCATGTTTTAAAACCCGTTTTGATCATTTTCCTAACTTTGAATAAAATTGACAACTTTGTTCACGGTTACATCGAGCTTATAAATGTATTTTGTGGTGAGATGTGAGATATGGATATCACTAATCATAGTCCCGATTGTTAGATTGACAATCTAAGTGACATGATCCGACTATGCCTAAGTGAAATTCTTATTTTTACGAGATATGTGAAACATGTTTTAAAATCACTAAACCATAGTCTTAATCGTTAGATTGGCAACCTAAGTGATACGTTAAAATTATGTTTTTGTGAGGTTTTTCAACGGCTTTTTATTCCGGTCAACCATGTTAAAGCGAGTTAGCTCTCTAAAGGAGGGTTAATAAACCTAGTGTGGGGGTTAAGTGAGAGTCGTTCAGATCTTAACGCAAGAATAAAGAGTTGACTCTCGTGAATATCATATGAATCGAATCGATATAAAACACACTCCTTATCAAGTTTTTCCGTGGGGAGATAACTCTTTGGATCATGGCTCGGCTATGCTTTTTAATCACCTAGTTAATCTCGTTAGAATAATATTTATTTTCAGATTAGTTATAATACTCTTCACCACAACTTTGATCGCTTAGACTAAGAAACAAGTTCACTTTGGTACTACAACCACATTTCTCTTGGGATCGACTCGCACTCTGTAGCTATCCTAACAATCGACCGGTACTCGCCGCCAGAGAGTTAGTTTACCACAGCTATAGTCTTTATAAATTGTATTTTTGAAGGGTAAATTTTAGCTCATCAAAATTGGCGCCATGCCGGGACCAATATTTTAGTGGGTGAATTTTTCTCTCATCAAAATTGGCGCGCTGCCGGGAAATGTGTGATATTGTTGTGATATCTTGTAAGTGAACCGAAGGCTTGGGCCTAGGTTTTTATTTTCTTGTTTTATTTAGATGTCGACAAAGAGCTATGGATGTCAAGTGATATTGTCCTCGAACTCGGTTTGAATATGACTTTGGTACTTAGCCTCTTCGGAGGGTGATATCTTGTAAGTCCGGCTAAAATCTGGGATTAGGGCCTTCGCAACCATAACTTTTGAGGGGTCTAAATATCGTGTGTTTATTTAAAAACGAAGCGAAAAAAAAAAAAAAAAATTTTATTGTTTTATTGTTGTTTTTCGAGATCTTGCAGATTGAGCTTAAATGGATGGATTTTTCAATCAATACTACTCACTGAACAACAATACTCCTACCAACCTCGTGCACCGAACAATGCTATCAACAACAAAGATGTGCCTCACCTTCAAGATCAATCAGCAGAATAACCAAGGTTCATGGGATTATCGCGCCCTAATGCATACCAGACCGTAATTATGGTTATTCGAAAGTTATGAGCCACAATATTACGAGGTTGTCCTAACCCTGGTGCTTATCGAATTACGGTATTCATGCTCAATGCGTTGATAGCTTCAACTGCATTCACCACCACCGATCAATGTCTCCGAATGGCAAGAAGATCGCTACTCACCTCCGATGAATCAAAGTCAATATGATCGCTTTTCCCCATGCCACAAGAAGACTTCACCGACATACCAACAGAGCAACTAGAACGATTGAACCAGAGCCTGGAAGAGCGACTGTTGGACATGCTTGAGTTCAAGGTAAGTACTGACTCCGCCATAAGAAATCTTCAAGACAAGGTGGGGCAATTGATTGAATTAGTGAGGTATGTGAAAGAGGCAGAGACATGTGAGGTGGTTAGGGATGATGATGAGGTTATCACTGAAGAAGTTCAGGTTGAGAATAAGGTTGATAATTCAGTTTGTGAAGAAAAAGTGCAAGATTTGGAGATGACAGAGTTAGAGGAGCGAGAGATTGATTGGCCATCTTTAGTAAAGCCACTGGGAGAGTTGGTAATAGTTAATATATCGGTCCTCGATTACTACATTCATCCACTCAGAAGGATGAGAATTCTCATGTCCAGCTTTTGTGTACTAATGATGGATGAACTATATAGAATAGCAAAGAAGATGGTTCGGACAAATCGATAAAAGAAGATTCTCTCCGGTGGGAGGAGGTAGCATCGAGGCCAAACGAGGCACGCTTCTAGACAATTCAAGTTTTTTGTTCTCGCTTGTAAATTTTTCTAAGCTATTGATCTTCTTAAGTTGATTTTTGTTGATAATTTGTAATTAGTCGAGCCAAAGACGTAAAACAAAGGCGCTGGGGGAGGCAACCCGCCTTAATAAAATTGTGTGAAATAATAATAATAATAGTAATTTGATATTGACTAGTATTAATGAAATGTAGAATCAGATGAAATATAAACACAAATCACAATAAGTAGGATGAATGTTTGAATTTCATTAAGAGGGAATGATTAGTGGTTATGAAAAAAATATGGAGAAAAAAAGAAAAATTCGAATGCATCATTTTTTTTGGACTTAGGTTGTTAAACCCTTGAGGATCTGGGTATAAAAGACTCAATACTCTTTCACACATTTCATTTTATGATCTAGTCTGTTTCAAATTTCTGGTCGTTGTAGTATAGTGGTGAGTATTCCCACCTTAATAAAACTGTGTGTAATAAAAATGAATTTAGGAATAGCTGACTTGACTATGATATATGCTCATGTGATACATATATGCTTAGATGTTCTGTGCTTTACCCGTGTGGGTTATTTTTCCATCTAAAGCTATATATATATTGCCTATCGAATTTTCTGACGTAACAGGGCCATTATCTTATTATTCCCATATCTCTATTGCATACTTTGGCACGAGGACCATGTCCCGTGTTTGCTTTGTTTTGGTTGTTTTTGTATAGGATTCGGGATGTGCTTTCATGGTCACACGGATTCGGTAGCACTTTTCTCGCCACATTTCTCTTGGGACGACCTCACTCTCGTAGAGCTATCCTAACAATCGACCGGCATCGCGCTGAATTTTAACGAGATTAAAAAGCATAGCCGAGTTATGATCCAATAGGTTATCTCCCCACAGGAAAAACTTGATAAAGAGTGTGTTTTATCTGATTTAGTTCATATGATATTCACGGGAGTCAACTCTTTATTCTTGCGTTAAGATCTCGAACACTCTCACTTAACCCCCACACTAGGTTTATTAACCTCCCTTGTAGAGAGCTAACTCGCCTAACATGGTTGACCGGAATAAAAGCCGTTGAAAACCTCACAAAACATAATTTTAACGTATCACTTAGGTTGCCAATCTAACGATTAAGATTATGGTTTAGTGATTTTAAAACATGTTTCGCGACATCTCGTAAAAATAAGAATTTCACTTAGGCATAGTCCAGATCCGTCACTTAGATTGTCAATCTAACAATCGTGACTATGATTAGTGATATCCATATCTCACATCTCATCTCGCAAAATACATTTATAAGCTCGATGTAACCGTGAACAAAGTTGTCAATTTTATTCAAAGTTAGGAAAATGATCAAGGTAAATTTAGTTGTAATGCCTTATTTCCACGCTAAAAATTTATTTTACCACTATAAAATAACTAACTGCTAACTTTAACCGACAGAGTATCGAGTCAACAGTAGTATAGTGATAACAAGGTCGAATCCACAAGGAACAACGTTTAAGTACCAAAGTCGACGTAGAACTTGGTTTAGGTCAAGATTCATGTGGAGAGATATTACACTAAAGGCGTAAAGTAAAATTAGCAGACGGTTGTAGTTCTAGTTATTAAAAGGTATAGCCGAATTATGATCCAACGAGTTATTTTTACCCCTAAAGGAAGACTTGACAAGGAGCGTGTATTAACCAACCTACCTTTCCACAGTAATTTTAACGACATCCACGGGTGCCAACTCCTAATTCTGGTGTTAAGATCTCAACAACTCTCGCTCAACACTATGCGGTTAATTAATTTTCCTTTAGAAAACCAATTAACCTAACATGATTACGCCTTAGAGTCGCTTCGAACAACGATGACAAACCTCAGATTGGAAACGGTCCTAACAACTAGGCCGAATCTACATAACGATCCTAAAACCCTTTTCCCACATCTCACCGCAAAATACATTTATAGGTTCGATATGTGTGACAAAGTTGAACTAAATGATCATTTAATTCAAAGACGCTTATATTAAGTTTTAGGACGTGGATTAATCATTAAAAATATCAACTTACGCACTACACAACTCTCGCTTAATCCTTAGTATGCTTTCACACTGCTTTTACATAATTCGACTATACGTGACGCTTAGCTATTCATTTTGGCGATAAAAACGGAATGATTAACGGAAATTATATTAACGATTTGAAAGTAAAAGCTTAATTCAATTTTTTTATAAGTATATATATATATATATATATAGATATATAGTTATATAGCTAATAATATATATAAGTGCATAAAAGTAAAATATATATATATATATATAAGTGCGTAAAAGTAAATATATATATAAGTATAATTTATAGATAGTAATGATATATATATATATATATATATATATATATATATATATATATATATATATATATATATATATATATATATATATTTATATATATATATAAGATATATATATATATACTATATATATATATATATAGATATACGTAGATATATGAAAGCAACAAAATGAAAAAAAATACAGAACAACGATAAAAATACAAGATGAAGATATATATATATATATATATATATATATATATATATAAATATAATTACATATATACTAAACTTACAAAAAAAAATGAAATTACAACGACTTTAGCAACACCGGACTTCCGATACTTTCCCGAGCATTACAATGATACTACTACTACTAAATTTTTCCCGGCCTAATGCCTTTACTAAAACTAAAAGAAAGAAACGAGGGAGTTAGATCTATATATATACACAGAGTATATATATATATATGGTGTATATTTTTTCCCGATCTGCTTCTGAATGCGTCCTTATATAGCAAAGTCCAGGAGCCGGTCTAGGCCGGGTAGGGGCCGGTCTAGGCCGATCGTAATGATGACATTCATCCCCCCTAATTTATATTTTTCGGATAAAAATTATATATTTTGGAATAAAACTTCTAAAATTCATATCTTGAGTTGTAGACCTCCAAAAATTGCAAACGAAATGCCAAAATTACGGTCTCGAGAAACTCTACAACTTTCATGAAGGACTCTTCCTCAGAAAACGTCTTCTTGAGTACCTCGTGTTCCTCCGAACGTTTTTCGACATTTTTACTTAAATTGAATCAATTAGCCACTTGACTACCATTTGAGTTGTAAAAGTCCGATTGACTTGATTCAAAATCCATTGGAAATATTTCTTGAAGATATACAACTTTTATGAAGGAAACTTTTTCAAAAATGTCGTTTTGATGAGCCATTCAGATTATTTAAGATATTTCGGGATTTCTACTAATCCGAATTGATTAGTCAATTGACCATAACTTGAGTTGTATAACTCCAATTAACATGATTCAAAGTGCGTTGGAAAGCTTATGTGAAGATCTACAACTTTCATTAAGAAGTCATCCCCTGAAAATGCCTCTAAGCTGGGTCAAATATCCGTCAAACAGGTTTTGGTTTTAAGTATGTAAGATAATTTGATCCATTTGAACTCGTAAGCTTGTGGCATCTTCTTCTAATCCTCTAAACACATCTTTTAGACTCAAAACATGTCGTTACGTGGAATCTTGGTCAATGTATAATCTCGCAATGAACCACCAAAATACCAAACGAACTGACATTTACACTCCGGTTACTAAACCGTACAAAACTAGTAAAACACGATAAAAATACGATATTTTATATAATAACTACTACTAACATATTTAGATGAAACATAGGAATTAATGACTAAATGATATAATAACGCTCAAAATGATATTAGAAATGCGGTAAAATGTTATGAAAAATAACTGTGAATTTTTCCGTTATCACAACCCCCCACTTAGCTTTTGGTCATCCTCGAACAAAATAAGCGATAAAATAAAATGAATGAGGAAAAATTCATGAAGATATAAGATATGAATGACAATCAGATAATGCAACCAATCGAATCATAACTACACGTTAACCGCAATATAAATGTATAACAGAGTGTGTGTGTGACAAGCCTTTTCAATTTCCACTATCCTCTCTTGAATAAATCAAGCAAACACACAAATATCCATTCAGACGGTCCTAATGACTTTCCTAGGTATGTAGTAACAATTCCACACAACGCCCTTCCGTACTTATTAGGATAATCCCTAAAGCATATCATTCAGCTTTATACTGGGGATAGTTAAGATAACTTCTCTTTTTTTTTTATTTTATTTTTATGTGTAGCATATGCCTCATTCCCAAAGAATAGGATGTTTCGTGATAACACCCTAGCCGACTACTATCATCAGTGCACGGGAGCTTTTAAGCCTCATAGTGGTATAGACGTTTCGTGATAACACCCTACCGCACTCAAATCATTGGTAGCTACAACCGACATATATATAGTTTATCTTATTTTGACATTCTTTCTATCACATTCAAACCTTCGTATATATTCACACAAGACATGTTCGTAAGTTAGGTACTAAGTTATCGCTATTTCTAGGATAAACCACTGTAATACCGAATGGGTACAGCTTTAAAATTTTTGCTTCAATATCAAAGGCTTATGTGAAGGAATTCATGTTACACAAATAAATTTAGGCTAAAATGCACTTACGGTTCACATTGGTTATACATATCCAAATTGATCATTACATCTTTAAATCCATGAAATATATACCTTATACTGATTATTTTAATCAACTAAATAATGCTCTAAAAAGAATCAAAACTAAGGGTTTAAACACTTATCGCCATTTCTAACCAACCATACTCTACCCCCACTTACGATTTTACATTATTCTCGAGTGTAAATGAGATAGAGAGGAAGACTTAGCTTATAAACCAAAGTGCAGTAAAGGTGCTATCAAATCCTGTGAATAAAACATGAGAAAGCACATCCCTAATCCCTATATCAAAATCAAAACAAAGCAAACACGGACATGGTCCTCGTGCAAGACATCGAACAGTGATACGGGAATAATAAGAAATGGCCCCCACACGTCGTAAAATTCGATAGACAATATATAGAATATAATAGCTTTAGATGGAAAATCACCATACGGGTAAAGCATGTAACATCTAAGCATATACGTATCATGTAGAGAGTATCACATGAGCATATATCATAGTCAAGTCATTATTCCTAGATTCAATTTTATTACACACGCTTTATTAAGGTGGGAATACTCACCACTATACTATTAACGACCATAAATTTGAAATGTATCAGATCATAAAATGAAATGTGTGAAAGAGTATTGAGTCTTTTATACCCAGATCCTCAAGGATTCAATAACCTAAGTCCAAGAAATGATACATTTGAATTTTTATCTTTTTCTCCATCGGGATTTTCGGATAACCACCTAATCATTCCTCTTAATGAAATTCAAATATTCATCCCGAGACTTGGTTGTACTTTGTGTTCATCTTTCATACTGATTCTACATTTTATTAAGACTAGTCTTATTCAAATTATTTATTATTATTATTCGGCCGCCTTCCGTAGCGCGCTTTTGTTTAACGTCGTCTCGCTCGAGCAGAGAGACTCAAAACGATTTATTAAGGCTCGGGATCACCAAATGCACAATTTCAAGAGCCTCATCGAATGGTAACTTCTTATACTTTTTTAGACGAAGGTCGCTCGTGATGAACGCTCCATGCTTCGGATGCGTTACCTCGATGGCTCCCCGAGTCTAAAACTCTCAATACCGTATATGGTCCTCGACCACCTTGACTTAAGTTTGCCTTGAAATAAATGGAGGCGAGTATTATAGAAAAGGACCTCATCACCTACGCTGAAAATACGAGGTTTGATCAACTTATCATGAAGCAATTTGGTCTTTTCCTTATATTTCACGAACAATCGTAAGCTTGAAAGCTAAACTCATCTAACTCGCTCAACTGAGCCATCCTTCTTTCACCAATTAATGCGCCATCCATATTTAAATTTTAATCGCCCAATAGGCCTTATGTTCTAACTCTACGGGAGATGGCAAGCCTTGCCAAAAACGAGCATGTAGGTGACATACCTATTGGTGTCTTAAACGCAGCCTGGTGTGCCCAAAGCGCATCATCTAACTTCTTTGACCAATCCTTAAGGTTAGAATTCACTGCCTTCTCCAAGATTCTTTTGATTCCCGATTGGACACCTCTACTTGGCCACTAGTCTGAGGAGGATGGTAAAGGCTCAACTTATGAGTGACCCTGCATTTCATTAAAAGCTTATTGAAATCTCTATTAGCAAAGTGACTTCCATTGTCACCGATTATTGCTCGAGGTATTCCATACCGGGATATAATATGTTTCTTAAGAAACTTTATGACTACATGTTTGTCGTTAGTAGGTGAAGCAATTGCCTCAACCCACTTTGAAACGTAATCACAAAGCGACAAGAATGTATCGATTCTCTAAAGAAGACGGATATGGTCCCATGAAGTCTAATCCCCATATATCAAATACTTCACACACTAATATCGGTTTTCGGGCATCTCATTTCTCCCGGAAATCCTTCCCGAGCGCTGACATGCATCACACATCTTAACATAAGCATATGCATCATCTTGAAAATAGTGGGCCAAGAGAACCCACTTTGTAACACCTTCAACGCTGTTCTCTCTCGCCGGAGAAGTGGCCACCGCCTCTTTATCATGGCAAAACGAGAGAATACTCACTATCTCACCGCCATCAACACATCTCCTCAGATTCCATCAAAGACATAGCCTAAAAATTAAGTGGATCTTCCCACACATATCGGTTTACCTCACTAAAAACTTCTTTTTTTCTCGGTTTTCATCAAACTCAGATCTACAAATCCACACTCGTAATAATTAACAAAAGGTGCATACCAAGGGTTCCCATTCTTTCCTCTCTCAGAAATTTCCTCGCTTAACCGGGAGCATCGATCCACTACTTAACAACTCGCTTCATCCCGAAATGATCATCAATTTCAACCCTAATAGAGTGTTTATTGTCTCCTGTTCCATCCTAATCGAGGTGGTCACCACTACGCTCACACCCCTTTCGATTCTTAATTTCTACGCCAAATTCTTGAAGAAGCAATATCCACCTCAACAAGCGTGGTTTTGCATCCTTCTTGGCAAATAGATATCTCAACGCAAAGATGGTCATTGTGAACTATGACTTTCGATCCAACCAAGTATGACCGAACTTATCGAAAGCAAAAACAACAAATTTAAAAGTTCCTTTTCGGGCTTGTGGCATACTTTTGTTGAGCGAGTTCATGGTATGACTCGATAGTAGATAGTGGCGAAACAACTTGTCAATCTCTCGACCTAGGATGCCCTACGGCATAATCACTTGCATCACACATCACTGAACCCTTAGACCAATCAAAGCTACCAAGATAGGAGCCAAGTAAGAAGTTTCTAAGGGTTCAAAAGCATCTAGGCATGCCGCATCAAAACACAGTGGGCTCCTTCATCAATTGAAGAGTAAGAGGTCTAGCAATGTGGGAAAAACTGAATGAATCTACGATAAAAACTCGCATGTCCCAAGAACGAACGCAGAGTCTTCGATTCAGAGGCATAGGAAGCTTTAGAAATTACCTCTATTTTTGCTCTATCGACCTCTATTCCTTTCCCCGATACCTTATGTCCTAAAACAATTCCCTCGGCTACCATGAAATGACACTTTTCCCAATTTAAAACCAAGTTTGTCTCTTCACAACGTAAGCACCTTATCAATGTTCGACAAACATTCATCAAAAGTATTACCAAAAACGCTAAAGTCATCCATAAAAACTTCCATGAAATTATCTATCATATCGGCAAAGATAGCCATCATGCATCGCTCGAACGTCGCGGGTGCATTACACAACCCAAACGGCATTCTTTGAATGCAAAGGTGCCATACGGACATGTGAATGTAGTCTTATCCTGGTCATGTATATCGATGTGAATTTGATAATAGCCACTAAAACCATCCAAAGCAAGAAATGCATGACCACTTAGACGCCTAGCATTTGATCAATAAAGGGTAGGGAAAATGATCTTTCCTAGTCTTATCATTCAAAGATGCTAAAATCAATACAAACTCGTGACCAAGAATTAAACGAGTAGGAATAGGCACACCTTTTTCATTAAGCTCAACTCGTGATGCCTCCTTTCTTAGGCACGACTTGCGTAGGGCTCACCCATTCACCGTCGGAGATTGCGTGAGATTATCCCTAACTCAAGCATCTTTACCACGCCTTTTCTTACCACCTCTTGCATATGTGGGTTTAGTCGCTCTCAAACCGCCTCGACCGGTTTGGCATCTTCTTCTAGAATGATCTTGTGCTTGCAGATATCAAAGATCGATCCCTTTATGTCAACCATCTTCCATCCGAAGGCCTTTTGTGTTTTTTCGTAACGTGGATCAACTTAGCTTCCTCGCAAAACGGTTAGTGCAGATGAAACAATAAGAGGAAGTAATTCATCAGTTCTAAAACACATACTTTAAATGCTTAGGAAGTGGCTTCAACTCCAGATCAAGGTGGTTCCTCGATTGACGGCTTTGGCATTTTGCCACCAAACCGAGCTCTAGCTTCTTATTCCTTGCGTATAATAAAAAAGGAGTTGCCTCCAAATGATATACCTCGAACTCTCATTTGTGGATCGTCATCCTCTCATGGTGCTTGACTTCATCAAGCATTCTTCCATTGGTTCTTGGTATCCTCGCAGTTAGTGTGCTCCAAAATACAAGGATATATAGCATCAATAGAAAACAATCACTCTTTTCATCATCAGATGCTTCATTGCCTTATACACATTTATGGCTACACTCTCTCTTCCCGACTCGTAGTATAATCTCTCCTCTTAACGCCTATCAAGGTCTCTCCTGTGTTCAAGAAAGGCCGACCTAACAAAAGTGGGGTTTTAGTATCCATATCCATATCTAAGACTACAAAGTCAACAGGAAAACAAACTTGTCTACCTGCACTCAACACATCTTCGCCTACCCCTCAGAGGTTTCCTAATGCACTCTATCTCGCCATCTGTAAGGTCATTCCTGCTGGCTCTAACGCCCCAATCCCAACTTCTCATAAACTCCTCTAGGCATCAAAGCTCACAAGCCCCTAGATCACATAGCACACATTTTTAACACACGCTTCGCCAATGGTAATTGGGATGGTAAAACTACTCTATCCCGCAACTTGGGGTATCTTATTCTCAAAGATTGCAGAACATTCTCACTCAAATGCACCATCTGTTGCATCTTCTCCTTACTCGACAACATTCCTTTTAGAAACTTAAAGTATGGGGAATGCTCAAATTGCCTCTAATTGGGAATATTCACCTCTACCTTCCTTAAAAGATTCAGAATTTTGCCTCGACCTCGGGTCGATGTCCTTTCTCGGTTCCCTTAGGAAGATAGGGTAAAGTATTAACATCAAAATCGGGGAGGAGGAGGAATTCTATTTTTCTTACCTCTTTCTTTAAAGGGCAGGCTTCTTCTTCTTGATGTCCAATACCACATAGTCTTTCTTTGGTGTCGCCTTCCAATGCTTTCTTATTTGCCTCACCAAAGCCTTTTTCGTGGCTTCCAATTCTTTCCTCATTGCTTCCATTCTCTCGCTTGATATTGCCACCTCTAAATCTTCGATCTCGACTTCACCATACATAGCTCCTTCACACCAATCGCTTTTCTTAGCTTTCGCCGCTTCTTCACCCATAATTCTTTCTTTTGTCACTCACTCGACCTCTTTACCACTTCGTGTGAACACAAGATTCACATCCTTTGGGTTCCTCTCTGTTACTAGGAGTCCACCACTTAGATTTGTCTTTAAAGTGTCGGTTATTTGTCCTACTTGGGTCTCCAAGTTCGAATGGCAGAATGTGTGACCACTTTTGCTCTATAGCATTCTTATTTAACTCGTAAAACATTTCTGCCTAATTTCTCCAGAGTATCTCAAAGGGCCATCTTCGAACACCGTAATTGTTTGGTTGTCGATTGCTTTGATTATTCTGGTGCAGATGAGCGTTTGGATGCTGATAGGTGCCAGAATTATTACTTCTCAAAGATGGCTGGCTCACTTGCTGATTCTGATTGTTTTGTTGACCCTGATTCTGATTCCAGCCTTGATTTTGGTTCCAATATGAATTCTGATTCTGCTGTTGTCCTTGTGACTGAGACTGCAGATTCTAACTATTCTGATAGTAGCCTCGGTTTGGTATGAACTCTGATTCTGGGGATTATGATTCCAAGGTCGGTTGTATGAGCTTTGGTTTTGCCTAAAGTCTTGATTCTGATTATTGTTTCTATTCCAATTCTGATTCTGACCCTGGTTCCAACCTTGATTCTGCTGATTCTGATTCCATTGCCCCTGGTTTCCTTGTCCAACATAATTCACTTCATATTGTTGTGAACCATCACCCATACCATAATCCATTTGTGGCCCTTGCTGATTATCAAAGTTTTGATTCCACTGTTGCTGGCCAAACTCTTGCTGATTCATATCCATTTGCCTCATCGCATAGACATTCATCCGCCGGGTCATTCCGATTGCCGATCGCTGTGTAGATCGAGTAGCGCCAATCGTTGTGGACAAGTGGGTTTTTTCAATGATGCACATTCCATGGCGTAATGTCCACTCTCCACAAAGTTGGCATTGTTGTGCCTTCTTTCGCTCTAACTCCATTCGGTCCATCTTTAGCACCATTTCTTGCATCTTGTCATGCATGGCCGCTCTCTATCAAGCTCTTCTTTTAGCGATTTCACACTTTCCGTGGGCTTTTTCTTCATTCTCGCTCGACCCCCATTGTCCTTCTCCATCCGCCGCATTCTCAACTGTCTCATAGCTTGCTCCGGCGGCAGATTCATGATATCTCCGCCATCAAGGGCATTCAGCTTATTCTCGTCCATTGGCTCTAAGGCCCTGAATAATATAATAACCTATTCCATCAGTAGAAAACCGTGTGAGGGGCATCTCTTCAAGAGACTTCGAATCTCTCGTAAGTCTCTTTAAGGTCTCTCCTCGAGACCACAAACTAAGAGATTCCTTCCTTCAAATCTAGAATCTTCGCCGGAGGAAAATACTTTTCAGAAACACTCGCGTTACATCACCTCACATGTAATCTAATCATTTGTAAAGAGTCATACCAATCTTTAGCACTCCCTCTTAATGCAAACGGAAAAACTATTAGTTTTACCGCCTCATCACTTACTCCATTATATTTCATTGTTCCATGATCCGTGAGAAAGTGATCCGTAAAGTCGCTCGGGTTCTCGACCGACTTCCCGTGGAACAAGGCATGTTCCCCAACATGTTCAAAATATTTTGCTTAATATCCACGTTATTCGTGATTAATTGGGGGTACCCTAATTGGGTTGTGCCCTATAACTTCCCCGTAAGGGGTAGTGACGTAATCTCGACAAACCTCGCCCCTATGGCTTGCCGAGCCATGTGTTTGCCGATAAACCGCCGCCGAGGAGGTGGATCATACGGGTTATACGGGTTTTGGAACCCCGTTGATATCCTTGATTCTCCAAAGATCCGCATGATACTCGATTTACCGCCTCTTGGTCTAATTCGGTCTCAAGCTCGCGTATCCCGAGGATCTTGTCCTCCTCTCAGATCGCCCAATCCTGGCCTCTCGATTAAACTGCGTGTAGATCCCAACCGACGTAGCCCTCGTGTTGTCTTCTCTCAATGATTCATGACGAGGGGTCCTCGGTGGAGTTTGCAAAGCGTATCGTTGCATTACCACCAAGTAGTGGTTGAGGTTTGCCCTCTTGTAGAGTCTGCTCATCAATGGGATCTTTACCGCTTTGTCTAGTTATGATATCGCCCATTTTCAGCAGAGGAATTAGAAAGTGATCTTTCTAATGTCTCTCTTCTTCAAACAAAGGGTTCGACTAGCAACTAGGATTTCTCCT